>JASANE010004792.1:0-37180 GCA_030248225.1 Trileptium ribeirensis
TCCTGGTTCTTGTTGTGCAGCCTCAATGTACGCCAGGCACGGCCTTCAGCAAATCGGCCTATGTCCGGGAAAACTACTGAGCGGTCTGTAGAGCACGGTTGGGCCGCGGTTTATACGAGGCCGACACTGGTCAGAGAAGCGTCGGGTCGTCCTGCACACACACGCAGGTAAAGGACGATTTAGCGATGGTACGGGCTACACATTTCGGTGTTCCAGTTTGCGCGAGGGGTCCCCGGCGTTGTCGGTAGACCCATACACCTGCTTGTGTCATCGGTAGACCCATACATGGTCATATTAACTCGATACTCGGGGGACCTTAACTTACGATTGTAATAGCGTTTCATGTATTCTTTAGCAGATTGCATAGAGCACAGGAAGGTGCTATTCTCTCACCATTGTCTCGTAAACATCTGCGCGATAAGCTTCTGCTCCGGGGGATGTCACCAATCGGTTTGTGTTTTCCATAGCGGCATGAGCATGTAAAACCTGGTAGGGGTGGAAGTGTGTACTGCGGAATTGTAGGGCAACATTATGTATAGGGACTTCGTCCCAAGACAGGTCATTTTTGGGTAAAACTACCTAATACGGTGTGCGATCGAAACGCTACAGTATCCCATTTGCTTTCGGGTTGTAACTTAAGACTTTCCTTGTACGTGTGTAGCCTAGCGCACAATGCTTCCAGAAAAGCGAACCTCCCGGTCGGAAACTAATTCCTCGGGCGCGCTGAGAAAAACGGCACATGACGCTCCTTCGACGAGGAATCGAGCTACACTCTCCCCGGTCGCAGGAGGCGACGGGATGAGCCTAGGCCCAATGAAGGCAATAAACGTATATTCCCCTTTTCGGGACAAAAAAATCCCTGAGTGTCCAAAATGTCAAGTAACATGCCGGGGGCGCAGAGTACAGCCGAGCGGATTACTCGAGCGCGGCTTGAACGGGGCAAATTTCGAGATCGCGGGAACAGTGCACCGTTTCACGTATTCATCGGACGTCCCTCACCACGTGGTTTCCCAGTAATAGACTCGTTCGAGTTCGCTCAGTAGGCGGTCCTTACCTGGTGTCCAGGTGTCTCATGTTTGTGTTTGAGCATTTGTCGAATGTATACGTACAGTTTAGGCTCATGGTCATTTGGTGATGGGGATGCGTAGAAAGAGGCGAGACGGATGAGATTTGAGAGCCCAGTCGCCCAGCTGGTGACTGTTGAGTATGTAAGTACCACCATAGGGGTCCAAATCGTCGTTGGATGTAGGGGGGATGTATCGAGGAGATCCCTCCCTGGGGGGTAGGTATCATAGACTGTTCACCCTGTTTGTATTTGCCATAGGGACCCTAATTAAAACGATCCCTACTTCTGGGTAAACCACCATATCTTTTGATAAATTTTTGCGCGCGCCCACAGGTCCACTTGCAGAGCAGGCGGGGCGGGGTGTCGGGACCCTGCAAACCGAGAGAGGCCTAACGACGAGATTCGGCCACGAAGGTCCACACTCGGAGCTCCGGTTTGGAAATTTTCGGGAAGTGGGGCGGCGCCCTCCTCCAGGGCACTTCGACTCTCGGGGCCACGGTTCGGGTTCCACGAGTACCCTTTCGCCATTGAGCTAGGCCTGTCGGTGGCCTTTTCTCAATACGGTCGACATAAAAATTCATGTCCGAGCAAGTAACGCCAAAATGTAACGGCCCATCGAACTACCTCCCGGTTTCAATAGCGGAGATTTTGGGTGAACGGGAGCCCCACTAACCTGGCGTAAGCGATAAGCAATGTTCTCATTCTCCCTTTCGGTGAGCACCGCTCTCAAAAAGGCCCGGCAGTCCTGTTTGAAGA
Organism: Trileptium ribeirensis; assembly: GCA_030248225.1. Classification (NCBI taxonomy): domain Eukaryota; kingdom Metazoa; phylum Nematoda; class Enoplea; order Enoplida; family Thoracostomopsidae; genus Trileptium; species Trileptium ribeirensis. The sequence continues at coordinate 1,823 of JASANE010004792.1, forward strand.
GTTTGTACCTAGTAGTGGTTGTACTAAAATTTGCGTAGTTTTTTCCAGGTTCCCCTCGCATGCGGTGTCCATTTAAATTCGTTGTTGCGTCGGAGGTGGAGCCGGTCTCCACAAATCTCGGAGACGAGACCAAAATTGCCGGCAAGACGACGAGACCCCGCACCAAAGTTTGAGCGCCGTGTCGGGTCGGTCTCGCGGCGCGCTTCTCGGGGTCCCCGTTCTAGGCCTCCGAGACGAGACGTCCGAGGGGGGGGGGTCTCCGTCCCGAATTGGGGCATTTGGAGGGTTTTAGCTCAAGGTCTCGGCCTCACGCCAAACCTGTCAAAGATGGGTGATAACGAGGCCGGGTGCTCCGTCCCACCACGCGGGCGAGAAAACTACATGCTCGCGCTCCACGGATGAGGCATTTTTCCCATTGAGTTTGCCTTTCAAAATGATTGCACATGCACTTTTGGAAGGCGCTGGAGAAGAGTTTAACCCGAAAGGAATAAATTGCATTGTACTGTCCGGTGAGGACAGAGACAAAGGGAAGTCTTTTCCTCGGCTTTTCGGTATTAATCTCTCATTGCAAAAATCCTCTGTCAAGATCCAGACTCACAGTGAATTCGTGTTCAACGCAGCCCAATATGGATCTATGCGGGTAACGGGATAGATCGCGTTCAGCGACTACATTAAGTTTGCGGAATGCAAAGGCGTAGGGTCATCTCTTGGTGGACGCACAATGGGGGGCGGAACTCTAAGGGGACCGGAGGCGCTTATAAGGCCTGCTTCCACCATATTGTCCAACTCTTCCCTCGGGTTTTCGTGTAAAGAATGTGCTAATCATAGGGCAGTTTTATGGGTTTCGCGTCCCCAGTAATTATCCTTATGCTGGTGTACACCACATGTACCTAGTAAAATTAAGCAAATGGGTGCACATTAAAATAATGTCGCATTTTCAGAAATAGTGGTTTTCAATTGTTTTAATTCATAGGGGTTAAGTCTAATTTGTCCCAAAAATCAATTTTGCTTAGTACCTGTACGGTTCGTTCTGTATCGATCGTTTTCCTCCGGTCGTTAATGACTCTGTACTACATTATCGCGTGTAACTCCGATGCGGTTGCATTGTTTGGTGGGCTGAGGGGGGAGGTCTCGGAGCTGGAGTAGTACGCTTGTTGTGTCGTATAAGAAATCTCCACCTTGATTTGTCATATCTTCCCGATGTGCCCGCATCGTTCGCCCTGTGTGTACTGCAACCGGGAAGATCCCAAAGTTCATCAGTGCTATTGTGAATCACAAATCGGGACCGGTGAGGACCAAAGCGTGGGTGATGGCCCGATGTCCCCAAATGAAGGGGTCCCGGTCAAACAAAAAGCTTGGCCAGATGGGGTGGTCGAGCTATCCTGGGGATCGGCGCTCCGATGAATATGTCTCAGTAAGTTTGGCGGTACCTGTCAATATTTTCTGGATACTACATTAATTTCCTGGCGGTCCGCATAATCCCCTTGATTCGGCGAAAAGGCGCCGAAGATTTTAGTTCCGTTTGATAAATCCAAACATCGGTCCCTTGAAATTTAATGGCTACATACGGCAGTAAAGCCATGGAAATCGTACACAATATGGATTCATACGGGGTGCTCGTAACTACTTGGAAGTCGCAGTGTGCTAGCGAGCCATAGTAATTGGCGCCTCTCCACCACTCCGCTAATTCTCAATTCCGTCTCGTGTGGCCGAGACTATGGGTGCCTGCCTCTCGGGGTATGAACAACCGAGCGGCGAGGCTCAACATGATCGAGACGCCCCGCCCTGCGTCTACAAGTGTCGACGGCGGGTGCCGAAGATGGTCGCATTGATGAGTAACGGAAGAATTACCCTATTCATGGTTTTTAATTGCTCGGCGGGAACATACCTTGTCGGGTTCGACGGCGTCACCGAGTAAGGGAGCGGCGAATAATTCGTCGTCCTCCTCCACGACTAAATGAGTTTCTTTTTCGGACGGAAGCAGCGGCCTTGCCCAATAGCCAAGCAATTCCTGGTCCTGTGCTCGCACGCTCCTAGATCAGCCCGACTCGAAACGCACGTATCCCAGTCTGGCAGCAAATCATCTTGGGTAGCGGGAGTCCAACTGGCGCTTAGGGTGTCAGGAGCGTTCCAACCAGTGTCCTCGTAAGTCCGAAAAATAAGACCCAACATCACTGCGTTTGGGCAAAGAAAACTGCAAAATTAAAGCCAAAGCGAAATCCCGTTAAATCTACAGTTACGGGGCATCACTCGACCAAACTGATAAGCCAAGCTGGTTCTCGCATTAGAACGGGCTGAGAGATGCGGGGATCCCATGGCGAATAATCGTCGTTGCATAACGAAATCACAGCCGGGTGCAGTCCACCATTTAACATGGACTCCATTATGGATTGTACCGACCGAGCGCATATTCGCTCGAACAGGCGGTCAATCAATTGATGATGCACGTGTGCGACCTTCTTTCTGTCAGCAGGACCTGTTCGATCGATGGAACTTACCCCCTGCACTGCTGTGGTGTAGAAAAATGCATAGAACGGTCCTCATTAGCTCGGGTTAATTGCTTTATTTGCTTTTGTGTTCCGAAAAGAAACATCATTCGCTCGCGCATAAACTTTCGAGAAACCGGTCACTTGTCAACGTACGTTATTAATATGAACTCGAAAATTAGCGAACCTAGGCCTATTCCTAAAACCTAGAAAACAAGAAACGGCAGCCTGCAGCGGCGGCGATTAGGCTGCAAAGCGTTTCACGGCGTCCCGGGTGAGGTCAGACAGGTGCTCGCTCGTCTCCACGCAGAAAGAAACAAGCAGCGAGAAATAATTAGCATCGATATGCGATGATCATCATCGTCCTGTTCGCGTTTTAGCGGGGCGCCTCGCGCGTGGCTGCGGTACTGAGTACATCGCCTTCCTGCACAATAAGCTCGGCAGGATCCGTTAACTTCATACTGGGCGGGGACAAACATTGCTGAGAGGGAGCCCGGCTTGCGTTCCCAATTTACGCTCAGGCCTGTAGGGCACCACGGCAAATGCGTAGTCCCCACCAGAGGCCGGGATGATGAAAAGCCCTGCGGTTTGACGACAACACCCACTCTGACGGTTCATAAACGCAGCTGGCAGCCTCCGCGAGATCGGGGATTGGCTGAAAAAAGGGCGGAGAGCGCGGGGCATGCGTAGAGCTTAGCGCCGAGAGTACAGTACAGTACACTCTTCCGCATTCACTTTTGACCTAATCATTTCATCCAGGCCGGGGCGGAGGTCGGGCCAGGCAGGCTCCGATTCGTTCGGTCAGCGTCGCCGCCTTCCATCTCTCCGCCCGACCATTTCGCTCATCGAGATTTTCGGGACGCGTCACATCGGAGGCCGAATCATCCAAGTCTTGGGGTACACTTGTCCCCGAGTACACTCTTCCAGATAGGTAGTTTGCACAGCCGATTGCCTGCACACGACTCGGAGCAGTGGACCGGCCAGCAGGAGCGCTCCCCAGGAGCTCAAAACGCGCACACAACACGCAGGCGATTCCGACGGATTCGCCGAGAGCTCCATGTTATTCCACTGCGTACCGAACAAAATAGTTATTCGGGATTTTCACTGCCCCGGTCGCTTATATGGAATTCCAACAGCTGAATCCGTCAGCATTCTCATGCAAGTCGACGTCAATTCGGGCAGCGGCCATTCGGGACGTCTGGAATACCAACATAGGAACGTCAGCTGAAGCGAAAGCAGCGCCCAAAGTACCTTGGTAATTCCATTTTCCACTGTGTCCCACAATTCGGGGTCCTCCCTAGGCCATTGGGCCACACCTCAACGCCTCTGCCTCAAATTCTCGTTCTCCATGATGCGGAGCGCTATTCCACGATGTTCGACCCAAAATTCCACTGTTCCAACCAAGCAAGAGCCACGGTGTCGAGGTACAATTCAGTTAATGCGGTAATTGATAGGGGTGATGCCTAGGAGACGCGCTCAACACGAGACCTCGTTGAAGAGCTGCGACATCGAAGCGAACATCGAAAAGCCTACTGGCACAATTGTTCAATGCTCCATGGCTAACACAACTCTTCTATAGCAAAAAGGCGGCGACCCAGAATGAGTACTGTTTTTAAACCGGACATTTACCTCACCTGCTTTAAAGCTTAATTGAATAAGGCATTCCGCGGGACCCTCAATTTCGGCTCACCTCAATGCGCGGGGAGTTCGTAGTTGAGCACGACGCGGTGGAAACGGCAAAATACCTAATTCCGGCTAATTATTCGGTTTTGCCCCACTCGGCTGTCAGTGAGCGAATGCTCCCTCGAACCCGTCGTTAGTAGTATAAAAGCCATACATGCTACGCAATTGCTCGTCTAGTCGGCAATCGTTCTCATTTGGCGTCCTTCCACAAAGTTACGGGAACCGTCCCTGCGTCCGATACACAGGCGTCCGAAATGTTCACGACTACGTTACGGATTCCTCCGAATTACCGGGACTTGTTCGGATGGCATTCATCGCTGTTAGGTCCCGCTATCCGAATTAGGCACCTCGACGGGTCAGAATGCTCGGTGAGAAATACTATACAAAGTGTCAGCGCACTCACGGCACATACGCGGCGAATTGCACTATCTCCAATCGGAAAAACTAACTCTCGCACCGGATTTCATCACTGACGAAGATAGTGATGAGAATGAGTCGATGGACGCGAGCGAATTTAGATTTTTCCAATTGGACGATAGTGCAGAGGAGGATCCTACCGAAGGGTCGCCGCGTATGTGCCCGGGTAATTTGGGTGAGTCCGCTGACACTTTGTATAGTATTTCTAGCAACATTCTGGGATCCGTCGAAGAGGTGCCTTGTATGCCCTCGGGTAATTCGGATAGCCCACTTAAGAAACCTAAGACAGCGGAGGATGAATCCGTCGAAGGGAGACCAAGTATGTCCCCGGGTAATTCGGAGGAATCCGTAAGCATAGTCAGTGAACATTCAGACGCGTGTATGGGACGCAGACAGTTACGTAACTTTGTGGAGGACGCCAATGACGAACGATTACGCCGACTAGACGAGCAATTGCGTAGCATGTATGGACTTTATCTTACTAACGACACCCCGATTGAACGAGGACGCATTCGCTCACTGACAGCCAATGAGCAAAACCGAATTGTAAGCCGGACGCATTGTTTGCCATTTCCACTGATCATGCTGAGACCTCGAACTACCAATACCCGCGCATTGAGGTAACCGAAAATTGAGGTCCCCGCATGTAGCGGAATGCCTTATTCCGATTAACTTTAAAGCAGGTGAGGTAAATGTCCAGTTAGGACAGTCTGCGGTACTAAAACCGCGCCCTTTTCTATAGAAGAGTTGTGTTAGCCATGGAGCAGTTGAACAATCTGAGTAGGCTTTTCGATGTTCGCTTCGAATGTAGTGATGACGCAGCTCTTCAACGAGATTCTGCCATGTTGAGCAGTATTCTAGGCATGGCCCCCCTATCGATTACCGCGTAACTGAATTGTACCTCGACACAGTGGCTCTTGCTTGGTTGGAACTCCTCATGGAGTTGTTGGGTCAAAGCGTGAATGGCCACACGCTCCAGCAAGTCATGGAGAATGAATTTGAGGCAGATTTAAGTATGCACCCAATAAGAGTGTAGGAGGAGCCATGCCCGACCGACATCGAGCGTTGATCCCTGCTGTTATTTTGTCGGACACCATGGAAAATGGAATTACCAAGGTACTTTAAGCACTGCTTTCGCTTCCATCCGCATTGACGGGTATATAATACCTAACTGGCGTTACTATGTTGGTATTCAGACGTCCCGAATGCAACGGCTCTCCCGTGCCGATAACATCGACTTGCATGAGATGCTGAGCGAAGCGCCTCAGCTGTTGGAATTCATCTATAACAATCAGGGCAGTGAAGGAGTCCAAATAACTACTTTTGTTCAGTACGCAGTGAATAACATGGAGTTTCTCGGCGAATCCCATAGACGGAATCGCCTAGTGCTCTTGTGTGCGCGTTTAAGACTCCTGAGACGTCCTGCTAGCGTCCATCTGCTCCAAATTGAGTGCGGTGTGGCAATCGGTGAACATGTAGAAGTGGACTACCTTATCTCGGAACCGTGTACACTCAGACGCAGCAATATCAATAGCTCTACCCAAGACTTGGATGAACAGTTGGCCCTAGCGATGGCCGACTGTTTGAGCACGTCCGAAGAGGATCTCGATGAGCGAAATGAACCAACGGTAGAGAATGTTCGACCAGACGAAAAGGAAATCCCGACTGGAACTGATGGACAAGCAATAAATAGCGAAGACGAATCGGAGCCTGCCCGAAAGATGGCCCGACCCTCTTCACCTGGCCTGAATAGTGGATTTGGTCAAAATACAGGAATGCGGAAAGTATGTACTATCTTACTGCTACTTTGGCTTTCGGCGCTAAGCTCTACGCATGCCACGCTCTCGCCTTTCAGTGATGCAATCTCGCGACTAGGTGCGTTTATGAACCGTCAAGTAGGTGTTGTCGTCGAACCGCAGGGTTTGGTAATCACCTCTGATCAGACTACGCACTTGCCATTGGTCCTACAGCTAACATTGAGAGATTGGGAACGCAAGCCAGACCCCTACGTAAGCAATGTTTGTCCACCATATGAAGTTAACGGATCCTGCCGAGCTGATTGTTGCAGGAAGGCGAATTGTACTGAGTACCCGCAGCTGCACACGACCTTGAGCGCACTAGAACGCGAACAGGACGATGCATATCATCGCATACTAGATACTAATTATTACTCGCTGCTTGTGCATTCTTTCTGCGTGGACAACGAGCACCTATGTGACCTCACCGGACGCCGTGAAAAACGCTTTGCAAGCCTAATCGCCGCCGCTGCAGGTGCCGTTTCTTGTTTTCTAGGTTTAGGAATGGCCTTCGCTAACGACGTTCATATTAATAACGTACGTTAGCAAGTGACCGTTCTCGAAAAGTTTATGCGCGAGACGAATGATGTTTCTTTTCGGAACACAAAAGCAATAAAGCAATTAACCCGAGCTAATGAGGACATCTATGCATTTCTACACCACAGCATGCAGGAGGTAGTCTCCATGATCGAACAGGTCCGATGTGCTGACCAGAAAGAGGTCGCACACGTGCATCATCAATTGATTGACCACATACTTCGAGCGAATATGCGCTCGTCGGTACAAGCCATAATGGAGTCCATGTTAAATGGTGAACTATCACCGGCTGTGATCGATGTCGTTATGCAACGACGATTATTCGCCATGGATCCCCGCATCTCTAAGACCATTCTAATGCGAGAACCCAGCTTGGCTTATCAGTTTGGTCGAGTGATGCCCGTAAGTGTAGATTTAACGGGATTTCGCTTTGGCTTTATTTTGCAGTTATCTTTGCCCAAACGCAGTGATGTTCGGTCTTATTTTCGGATTTACAACACTGGTTGGAACGCTCCTGACACCCTAACGCAGTTGAGACTTCCGCTACCGCAATATTCTGCCAGACTGGGATACGTGCGTTTCGAGTCGCTGAATCTAGGAGCATGCAAGCACAGACCAGGAATTGCTATTGACTATTGACAACCCGTGCTTCGTCCGAAAAAGAACTCGTTTTCATCGAGGACGACGAATTATTCGCCGCTCCTACTCGTGACTTACGCCGTGGAACCCGACAAGGTATGTTCACCAGACAATTAAAAACCATGAATGCAGGTAATACTCCGTTACTCATCAATGCAACCATACTTGGCACCGCAGTCATGACACTTGTAGACGCAGGCGCGGACGTCTCAATCATGTCTCAAGCCCTAGCCGCTCGTTTAGGTTTATACCCCGAGACACAAACACCACCCGGATAGTCTCGGCCACACAACAGGAATTGAGAATTAGCGGAGTGGTGAAAGCACCAATTACTATAGGCTCGCTAAGCACACCATGCGACTTCCAAGTAACTACCGACACCCCGTATGAATGCATATTGTGTACCGACTTCATGGCTTTACTGCCGTATGTAGCCATAAATTTCAAGGACCGCTGTTTGGATTTATCAAACGGAACTGAAAATTGTTCGGCGCCCTTCGCCGATCAAGGGGATTATCGACCGCCAGTTATTAATGTAGTATCCAGAAAATATACACAGGTACCGCCAAACACTGAACTATTCATCAACGCGATCCCCGAGATCACTCAACCACCCACTGGCCAAGCTTTGTTTGTACCAGACCCCTTCATTAGGGACATCGCCATAGCCCACGCTTTGGTACTCACCGGTCAACGTATGATTACAATAGCACTGATGAACTTTGGGAATCTACCCGTTGCAATACACGCAGGGCAAACAATCGGACACATCGAGATGCTTGATGACAATGAGGTCGAGCTCTTATACGACAGCAACAAGCGTCTACTCCAGCTCGGACCTCCTCAGCACACCAAACAATGCAACCGCATAGGAGTTACACGCGATAATGTAGTACAGGTCATTAACGACCAAAAGAAAACGATCGATACAGAACGAACCATACAGGTACTAAGCAAAATTGATTTTGGACAAATTACACTTAACCCCTATGAATTAAAACAATTGAAAACCACTATTTCTGAAAATGCCGACATATTTAATGTGCACCCATTTGACCTAGGTACGTGTGGTGTACACCAGCATAGGATAATTACTGGGGACGCGAAACCCATAAAACAAGTGCCCTATCGATTAGCACATTCTTTACACGAACCCTTGAGGGAAGAGCTAAACAATATGGTGGAAGCAGGCCTTATAACACCATCAGATTCACCTTGGGGTTCGCCCATTGTGTACGTCACCAAGAGTGACGGTACCCTACGCCTATGCGTAGATTTCCGCAAACTTAATGTAGTCGCTGAACGCGATCTATACCCGTTACCACGCATAGATCACATATTGGGCTGCCTAAGGAACGCAAAATTCATGTCAAGTCTGGATCTTAACAAAGGATTTTGGCAATTAGAATTAGATACCGAAACCAAGGAAAAGACTTCCTTTGTCTCTGTCCACGGACAGTACGAATACAATGTACTTCCTTTCGGGTTAAACTCTTCTCCAGGCGCCTTCCAAAGGTGCATGTCAATCATTTTGAAAGGCTTGGAATGGGAAAGATGCCTCATCTACATAGACGACATATTAGTTTTCTCGCCCACATTTGAACAACACCTAGCAGACCTTATCACCATCTTTGACAGGTTTCGTAAGGCCAACCTTAAGCTAAAACCCTCCAAATGCCAATTCGGACAGAAACAACTAAAATACCTCGGACATATTATTAGCTCCGAAGGACCTAAACCCGACCCCGAGAAAACAGCCGCGATCGACAACTACAAACGACCCGAGACACTCAAACAATTGCAGAGTTTCCTAGGACTTGTGGGCTATTACCACAAGTTCATACCACACTATTCCGAGATTTGTGAACCACTTAACGCCCTCCGACGCAAAGACAACGAATTTAAATGGACACCGCAATGCGAGGAAGCATTGGAAAACTACGCAAAGCATTAGTACAAGAACCACTACTCATCTACCCGGACTTTTCCAAGCCCTTCATACTACAAACAGACGCTTCAGGATACGCTTTAGGAGCCGTGCTCTCGCAAAAGACCGATAAAGGGACATTGCCTATCGCTTACGCCAGCAAATCCCTAGTGGACTACCAACGCCGATACCCCGCTATTGAAACCGAAGCCCTCGCTATTCGATGGGCCGCTTTACATTTTAGGCATTACTTGCTCGGACATGAATTTCATGTCGAGACCGATCATAAGCCACTCAAGGCATTATTTGAGAGGCCACCGAGAAATTCACGCCTAGCTCAATGGCGAAATGAGTTACTCATGGAATTCGACCCGTGGCCCGAAGGAGTCGAAGTGCCCTGGAGGCGCTCGACCACTTCCGAACCGCCGACTGAACCAGCCCCAACCCGAGAAACTGCGAGTGACTCAACCCCTGGACCTTCATCGGCCCCTGATCCATTCGTTAGGCCTACGTTGCCACAAGAGCCCCCGACTGCTCCGACACCGCCCGCCCCTGGTGCTGCAAGCGAAAGCTCAACCCGTGCCACTGCTGGTACACCTGATCCCACTAGACCCCGGACGCTACCGACGACTGCTAGGAAAAGATATGGTGGTTTACCAGAAGTCTAAGAATTCGATACTTTAATTAGGGTCCCTATGCATGCGGACCGCGAGTACGGCTACAACGCCCTGAACAGGTCTATGACACTGGTGAACACATATACTTACCCCACTTTCAACAATATAAGGGGAGGAATCTCCTCAATTACATCCCCTACATCCAACGAAGAGACAAACAATTTGGACCCATATGGTGGTACTTACATACTCGACAGTCACCAGCTGATGAAAAGGCAGCGACTGCTCTCAAATTAGAAGCCCATCATTATCGCCTCTGCCCCGACACCGCCATTCTTTACCTACATCCCATCATGCCAAATGACCATAGACCTAAACTGTACGTACCCAGACTACTCATTCGACAAATACTCAAACACGAACATGACACTCTATTCGGTGGACACCCAGGTAAGGACCGCCTACTGAGCAAACTCAAACAATTCTATTACTGGGAAACCATGGGTAAGGACGTCGATGAATACGTGAAACGGTGCATACTTTGCCAGCGATCTCGAAATTTGCCCCAAAATGTTCGAGCCGCGCTCGGAGATAATCCGCTGGCTAGTGCTCCTATGCACCGCATGTTCCTTGACATTTTGGACACTCGGGTTTTGTCCCGAAAAGGGAATCGGTACGTTATTGCCTTCATTGACCAATTCACTAAGCTAGTCATCGCCTCCACACTGCCCGACCAAAGAGCCAAGAGTGTAGCTCGAGTGTTCGTCGAAGACGTAGTGTGCCGTTATGGAGCACCCGAGGAATTAGTTTCCGACCCGGGAGGATGCTTCGTTTCAGAAGTCATGGAAGCATTGTGCGCTAGGCTACACACATTCAAGAGGGAAACCTTAAGTTACAACCCGAAAGCAAATGGGGAAATCTAGCGTTTCAATCGCACACTACTATTCCTCTTAAGAGTAGCTTTACCCGAGAATGACCATACTACTTGGGACGAAGTCCTACCCTACTGCATAATGTCCTACAATTCCGCAGTACACGCTTCCACCCGTTACCCACCTTTCATGCTCATGCACGGATTTCAACCCCGAGTACCAAGTGGAATCGAAACACAAACCGATTGGTGACATCCCGGAGCAGAAGCTTATCGCGCTAATGTACAACGATGGTTAGCTACAATCCGAGATAGCGCCTATCGCTCTATGCAATCTGCTAAAGAATACATGAAACGCTATTACAATCGTAAGATTAAGGTCCCCGATTATCGAGTTAATGACCATGTATGGGTCTACCGATAGAACACAATGACCATGTATGGGTCTACCGATCTACACAACACCGGGACTATCACGCAAACTGGAACGCCGATGGTGTGGACCGTACCAAATCACTAAAATAATGTTGCCCTGCATCTGTGTCAAACTCCCAGGACAACCCAACGCCTCTGACCATGTGGTCCATATAAACCGCACCAAACCATGCTACAGACCACTAAGTAGTTTTCCGGACATGGCCGATTTGCTGAAGGCCGTGCCTCCAGCGTACATTGAGGCTGCACAACAAGAACCAGGAGAAACTATCCTTGCCGATAAGTATTTTGCTAGGGAATTACAGGCTGCCGATCCAGAGGCAGTCGATCGATTATGCCAAGACATCGATGGTACATCCGATACAACTAGTGTGGAATCGGTGATCCTAATCTAGTATACACACAAGCTCAGGCTGACATACACTGCGCTGTAGTAGAACGGTTGGCCATTCAGGCTCCAGCCCAAGGTTTCTCCGGAGCCCCGCAACAAAACAGGTTACCTATTTGTGATCCCGACACCGAATGGCCCGCTATCTCGCAGGAACTCGCTACACAAGACCCTGCTAAGTTGCCATATCCGCTTGATAAACCTCCAGGCTCATTCTCTCCAGAATACGGACGACATACTGCCCCAGTTACTATACGAGAACAAGAGCGATCCGTCAGAACTGAGGATCCAACTAGACCTTTAGCTCTACCACGCTCAGGTAATGGTCACTCGCTACGACCATTTAACGTCAACGACTTAGGCCTTGTCGAACTACTCGCTTAATAAGATCCGGAAGAGTCCTCGCCCCATCCTCCCGAACCAGCTGTATCTCCGACTTCAGCAGTAGAACACGCTGTCCAGGCCTCGCCGCTTACACCTGCCCAGCGCCGCGCCGCAGCCGCTACACAAACTTACCGCAGTCCCCGCTCGCAACGCTTAATCACCGACTCAGACAGACCACCGGTACCGTACCACCTCCCTCGTGAACCGCCTGAGTTGCATGAACAACGATATCCCAAACCTCACCACGCATATTCCGCTCCCCCTACCCCGCTCCCACACACGCCGCTAATGCCATTAGGATTCGAAGCTACGTTAGAGGAGTATACTCCAAACGAATGGATTACACCATACTCGACACCTCCTAGACCACCACCTACGCAATCCGCCCCAGCTTATAGCCAGCCTCCCGTAGAACCAGACCCAGCTAGAAAACCCGTACCTAAACCACGACAGAAACCAGTTAATACCCCCACACGAGCTAATGAACCAGCGTCTTCTGTAGATTCCGAGGATACATCACTCGAAACTGTGGATTCCCCAACACCGCCGCACCGATGGGCAATACCACCCTTGCTCTCGCCGCTAGCGGAACGTAAAGCTAGGACCCCACCGCACCAGTGGATGACCCCTGTTGCGTTATCACCCCTACCGGAACAAGAGACTGGTACCCCTCACGTTTCTTCCTTCGGTCGCTGGACCACTGTGAGACAAAACCAACAAGCAGAATGGGAATGGGCATTAGAAGAAAGGAAGAGAATCAAAGATGAAGAGGCCCGTGCTCGAGGAGAACTTTAGGACGCAACCGATTTAGTAGAGTATTTAGCAGGACCTATCGTACAGCATCCACCCTCGGAGGCCCAAACAGCCGCTGACGACATTGTGGCAGAATTTGTTGAAAGTTTGGCTAGGAGACGTACGGAAAAGGAAAGAGGTACAAAAGAGTCACGCAGACCCACCGAATATTCGGAGGGCGGCGAAGCCAAACGATCTCGAAAACGAGCCGTTCCCACGGTGAGCGAAACAACCTCGACCGTAGGCGAGTCAACCCAGGGTTCTTCTCTTCGGGGGAGGAAGAAGGCGCCGCCGCGCCCGATTCCTAGTAACGTCACCAATTTAAGTGAAACAATGTATGACTGAACTATACAAATACTGCATAACCCAAGTGTGATTTGGGGCCAGGGTTGACAAGGCAGGCATATTCTCTGATCGGTGTTATTGTTAGTTAGTTGACTGAAAACAATTCGGACTTAGTGACATATTTAGCGACTAATTTTTCTTTCCCACTAGTTGGAACCCAAACTTAATGAACACAAATAAATATAACAAGTCATATGTATGAGATCAATCATGCGTGAGACATAATTTATTATACAAATGGGAGCCACAAAATAAATCCGATAAACACTTTAAGAAAACATTCAGTGCCAAGGCACCCAACTTGAACCTCGATAACCTTTACTCGAATTTAATCAGTCCTAAAAAATTTTCAAGGTACGGCCTTAGCTTAGACCCACGCCGCAGCTCAGGCGCTGAGAGTTGATCCCAAATTTTCTTAACTCAATTACAGCAGAACAACTTTGAATTACCTGCCCGGGGCATAATTGGGCCTGCGACAGCCCACGTCTCCTGATATAAAACGCTTTCTGTTGGGCCCCAAACGCTGTAAGAGCGCCGAGCATTCAACTAGAGTTAGCAATTTTTTGCAATAGTTCTGCTCTCAAATATTTCCCAAAATATGCTTTCAAACATAAGACACGTTGTCAATTAAATTTTTAAATGTGATCAGCTCAGGTAAAATTCTCTTTACCCCTAACTCAGCTCAATAAGCTTGAAAATTGGATCTGTAACATCCGAATAATTTCGTTTAGAGTTATATCTATGATCACGGGGTACCAGAAAGACTTCGACTGTATTGGCCTACTCAGGATTCACGCAAAACCACGATCAGACGTCGCTAATTTCAGGACTCACTTGGCGTAGCAATTCTCAAATGAAATGGGAGGCCTTGCGGCGGACGGAGAAATCAACTCACAGAGTCACCCATTTGCTACTGTCATGCTCAACATTTCATGGATAATGCTTACAGATAGTCTACCTAAGTACGCCTAACCTTGAGGAAATTAGACCCCCTTCAATTCGTTCTAATTTTCCCCACCCATACTAACATCTTTGATGCCGGCGGAGAGCACCTGCTACTACCTCTTCACATGGCACATCCCCGCCGATTTTCCGTCGTCCCTTATTTTTCTAATTTTGTCTTGGCTGCCAATCAGAAAAGTTGGAAAAGTTGGACAATTTTATTCTACGTAAACTGGGAACACAGTTTAGGAGAGTCAGAAAACAGCGGTGACGCACCTGCAAATTTAGGACGAAGGTCGAAATTACGACCTTTGTTTCTACAATTTTAATCTATTTATTTACGTCTTATGATCCAGACGTGCTATATCAAAGCAGTTTTAAAACTCAAAATATTAAATATTATTACTAAGATTATTAATTATTATTATTAAAATTCTGAAAAGTGGAACTCGATACTATTATCAAACTGAATCGTTACGTGTGAACCCCAAAACAATTTCGCCTATTGTTTCTTCATACTCCTCATGTGGTACCATGCATGTTGATATATCGGTATGCAATAATAGCTTATCTTCGCTGAAAGCGGGCCCATCCTTTGTTTCTCGCCGTCAACATTGACATACCGATAGTGTTTCTCATTTCATGTAATTACATGTAAACATTACACGGTTTACCTGTGAGTCTGGGTGTTTGTATTTATATTGATTCCAAACTTTTAAGTAGTCAACGAGCTGTTTGCAGGCATCCCAAGAGGCAACGCGCCACGGGACGGGACCCTCCCCGGGACTAGAGACGGGACACTCAATGGGAAACTTCCAACCGGGAGGGCACCCATTGCCGGGCTTCAAACCTCCCCCCTGTCCTCTATATAGCTATGTATAAGCTAAAATTCATAACACGAGTATTAGTGACATTTTGCTTTTATTTTCTATATATATAAGTATATATTATTTATATTGTTATATATGTCTGCGTATTGTGTCATACTTAATACTTATGTACATATTAGTTATTAATATTACTATTATATTATATTATACTATACATATTATAATAGGTGCAGTTAAATTTTGTTTTATTTTTTCAATTAGAGTCTGTTATATAAAAGTAAACAGCAGTTAATACGAGTTTTCGCAACGCTGAGTGTAGTAAGATGATGTAGCAGCAAATAATGTCAAACTCAAGAACTTGATTCAATTATTTCTGGAACTGGTTTTTCAGTCAATCAGGTTTTAGATGATCGCATAATTATTGGAACACTGCTAGCTAGGGTCTAGTTATGGTAATAATCTGACTATATATATAAGCTGAAGAACTCAGAAACTGGATCAGTCTCTAACCTGCTCGTACGTGAAGCAGAAATCCGAACAATTGTCTAAATGGTTGTTTTCATTATTATCGAAATTCTTGTTGTATTAGTAAAGGTTGTTCTGGTTTCTTATGATGTTCCAACGCAGGGCAGCGAGCGCACCACGACGAAGCACGAACTTGGAACAATGATATTAATTAAAAGATAATTTATTACAACCACTTGTTTATTTAACCCGCCAAAGGTATGGTATTAGAAGCATAGCAATTATCTAAAACTAAAATTGCGGCGACAACCACCAGGAAGCTTGATAGTGTTGATGAAATGACATAATATGTGTGGCTCAATTGCCGGCAGGACCTGACGTGGGTCATCTGGGAACGACTCACAACCACTGGCGTATCCAGGAATTTTTGACGGGGGGATGGGCTTGGAGCACAGCTCATCCTTCACCAACAAATTTTTGGGATTTTATATATTTTCGTATTTTTTCAAATTTTTGATGGCCCGACTTAGGTCTAACGGATGGGGCTCGACAAGCCATGATGTGGTTTACCGGGAATGACCCACAACCCCAGGCGGATCCACAAATATTTGACGGAGGGAGGCTTGGTCCACAACCCATCTCTGACCAACAAATTTTTCTGGAATATTATATATTTTTGTATTTTTTTCTAAATTGTGATGGTCCAACTTAGCTTAACGGGGCGGGCTCGAGCCCCTCCTCTGTAACCAGCGCCCCTTTTGGATGAAATAGTGCCCACGACATATGGTGATGTGGACAGAGTATATAAATTTTAAATCCGATGATCCACAAGAAAATGGTAGCCCACCAGTGACCCACGTGAACATTCAGTGTTTGCTGTGTCGTTTGAAGGCAGTTCAAAATGTTCCAATTTTTATATTACTGTCAGGGTATTACAAGGATAAAACTGTTGTGATAACTTCTGTCAAGTTGGAAATTCGTATTCTAATGAATATATAGATATTCTGAACACGCGACAAAAGCCTTATAACATTACTTATTGAACGACTGCGTAGCAACAATCATTTTACAAAACAGAGCGTGTAAGTTAGCCTTGCGCATGGTTAAATTTAACAATGTGTCCGAAGCAACAAACTTGTAATCACTTCTTGATATATGACGCCTGAACCATGAAGATGTTTGACAAAAGCCTGCTTGATGAATATAACTACTCACTTACACTAACCAGAATATATACCAATCTTTTGTGGGTTTTCTAGAACCCTGAAAGAAACTGGAGGGGTATCAATATCAAACTGGAGGAGGATGGCACCAATATCAACAGGAGAGGGGCCAATATCAAACTGAAGCGGTACGTCAATATCAAACTGGTGGGCGGCACCAATATTAAACTGGAGGGCGGCACCAATATCAAACTGGAGGATGGCACCAATATCAAACTGAAGGGGGCATCACTATCAAACTAAAGGCGAAGGTACCGGGGTGATGTACCGTGTTGGAGGGCACAGTAATAAACCTAAGATTTTTTATACCTAAACCTAAGATTGTTTTTATACATTTGGACCAGATTTCGTTTCTTATAAACGAGATAGTCATATCAAACTAAAATCTCAAAATCTCTTGGAGTTTAGGCATAACAGACTTTTGTCTGTAATGACTAGCTGTTAGAGACTGTTATCTCTTGAAGCCAGCTGTAACATACAAAAATCTCTTACAGCCGATCATTAAATATTTGAAATGCTAATGGATAGCTATAAGAGACTGTTGTATTTTATAACTGGCTGTAAGAGATAAAAGTCTCTAACACCTAGCCATTATAGACAAGAATCTGTTATGGCTAGATGCAAGAGATTTTAGTCTCTAACAGCTAGCTGTTAGAGATTTCTGTATTTATTGGCGGCTATCTATATAAAACTAAAGTCCCTTATGCGCAACTAAACTTAAAATGATCCCGGTAACCATCCTATTTTGTTTTTTATAAAAATGTTCATCATCGAACATTTTCTTGTCGGTCAGAAACAGATAGTTTTTACTCGCGAAAATCACATATGTGCGCGAACATAATTTTGTGGGATTTGTATTAACAAGGGGCTTATTCGCGAACGGTAATTGATAAATAATATGAACGTCACGTTTAAGACGTCACAGTCACATTAAATTTGTTGGCGAACACAGACGAATCCTGTTTCAATGCTATGAAATGCCACAGCATTGTCATAACCCGAATGACAACATTTAAGTATGCGCTAGCAGTGAATCGAATCGAATATACTATTTGTTTCGCCACAATGGATGTGGATTCGACATCGGGAATTGCAAAATATTGCAAAAAATTGCAAATTTCGACATCGGGAATTGCAAAAAAAGTTTATTTATGCATTAACGCTATCTGTTAGACATTTAAATATAAAACAAACAGTCATTAAAGACAAAAATCTCTAGCAGACGTTTGCAAGAAACTAAAATATCTCATAACCGTCCATTAGAGATTTTAGTTTCTTACAAATGGCTGTTAAAGACAAAACTGCTCACTTTTTGCACTCATTATTCTGTGAAACCTGCATTAGTGGCTAGACAGACTCGTGTATGACAGAGTGTGATCAAGTGATGACAACAATACCTAGCGTAAGCAGCGGCTGCCTGAACGAGTTAGAGATGTTATTACTAATCTCGGAAACCCGTAGACCGATTTCGTTCTAGCTGACTTCGTTGGAAAGGCCCTTAAATATTGCACCAAAAAGCATTTGTGTTGTAAGTTCCCACTCCTAACCAATAGCTCCGAGTTACAGCTCATCTAAGTCGTGCCCGGTTCTCTCGGTTTTCGGAGTTGTTTATGTTTCATTGTTTTCAATGTTGTGCGTTCACGCTGTTTTCTCTTTAGCTTAACCACTAAAACATATTCTAGTTTAGTTAGGAAGATTTGATACATTGACATCTGGTTACTAACCAACAAATTTAAGCGTCATCGCTGTTCACTCCTATTCCTGGACGACGGTAGTTTTGACACCACGTGGTTAAGAATATTGCCTTAAATTTTCCAGTCTGGTCGAAATCCCTAAAAGCCTTTTTGTCTGTCTATAATTGATTCAGCCCTATGCTCTTTGTCCTCTTGGTTCGATTCCTAAGCCTGATACGTGCATGGATACACAACTGCAAATACGTAAACCCCACATAAAATATCGAACAAACATAACAACACCGAAAGCGGTTAGGATAGCGCACATAAAAGCATATGATATAATAATGGACAAGGAACAGATAGGTTATACGGAGGCAATGCGAACCCATGGCGCTGTGGGATCGGGATCACATGATGGGGCATTGGTTCAATCTGAGTTGGGGCGTGAGGTATCGGTCTTTTTGGCATCTGCTAGTGCATAGCGGGCCTTGATGGAAGTACGAGCCAACGTAACAGGCCGGAACGGCCCTGTTACAGTTGTACTTGTTGACAGGACAACTTCCTTCTTCATCCTGAATTTGTTGCTTAAAGTTGATTAGACACATACATCCTAGACTTCAGCAGTTTATGAAAATATAATGCGGGATTCACGTTATAATGTCCCCGCCACTTGGAACTTATGTACCCCACACAGTGGCAGGCACACCCTAGACTACAGGGTGTCTTAGACACCCCTGTGTTTTTTAATAAAGTTTCAAATAAATTTCAAACAAAGCTAGATAATAGTTTGGCATATTTCAGACGGTGTCAATGAACCGTCGTTGCTTTTTCGTTTTGCTGAGTGTTTCGACCAGCCCGTGGGGTCATTTTACATAGGGCCTACAGGATACTCTACAAACACCGCATTGGCAAGCATAAAACACCGAAATACTACATTGCCAAAATGAGGTATCTAGGGGTGTGCCCGACACCCTCATATTTTGTTGTATGGTGTGGGTGTCACTGTCACCGTCTTTACGGTATAGTCTACACTACAGGGGGACAAAAGTTCCAACTGTTGGGGACATTATAACCTGAATCCCGCATAAGTACTGCTTTGTTCTGAACAAACGTAATCAAGTGAATGTGTTAACCATTTTAGGTAGTGTGCGAGTGTCTACACTTTTATCAACGCTACCACTTTAACGATAGTTGTCACAAGCAACTTTATCCATCCACTTTAGCCAGTACTGATTTCGCTAACCCAACAGTTCAACCTAAGTCAGCATGTAAAATCAATTTGTTGCCTCAATACATAATAGTAAAATTATATAATATGTGCCAATCGAGTGCTGCCATGCCATCATTATAACTGTCAAGTATTCAATTCTTCGAAAAATTCACTACATCGAGCATGCCTGGCTCGTTCGTACGATTTCGAAGGTATTCGGTTGACAGATTTTTCAAGGGAATCAAAAGCAACGTCCTAAAATGCCATATGAAATACCATAAAACTAGATTTCTTAGCGAACATAAAAATACACTCAGATTACCCAAATATTCTTTATTAAAAACACAGTTAGATTTTTGTTGCCTCCTTTCGCCATCGTTGAGATTAATTTGAGTCGTTGTTGGAAGCTTGTAACTACCAACTAAATATTGCCCTTTCCACTGCGCTGACGGCGCTCAGAATAGGTTTAGCAATTATGAGCAAAACGACAAAAATTTTAAGGCACAATTGTGGAAAATGGGCTAAATTAGGAAGCTGGGGAATATTTTTACCAGGCATAGGCGTCTTTAAATGTTTGGAAATATTGGTACAAATTGGGGAATTTTATATATATGCAATTTACACATCTAAAATTTTTGGGTTTTAATTAATGTCTCTAACGGAATTATCAGTTTCTGGCCTTCGTAGTTTTCGTTCTGATCCAAGTGGTTGATGCACCTTAAGCGTTGCCAGTGGCAAGGTTTGGAACTTAAAAGGCCGAAAATTTGACATTAAAACCAAAATTCAACCACGTATTCACACATAACCATTAGCTTGTTTCATATACGACCGATTGCCTCCTGCACCAATTGTTACAGTTGATCGATTCATCCAACTAGTGTGACAACAAAACAATAACAAAAGCTTAGAGGATTGTTGTCCACAACCATAGATATAGATGTTGAAGTGTTTGTAGAATTATGGACGATGAATTGTTTATAGTGTAATAACGGGACGCCGCTGCATGGCGCAACTTCCTAACACCATGCCCTTACGACCCCAGCTATCATAACCTCAAGGGTGGGCCTAAAATTTCGCTATTTTAGCAACTTTGCGAGTTTACTTGGCAGACCCAAGAAGCTATGGAGCTTAGCAGGCCGCAGGCGCGCTTTGCGAGCTGTGTTCGGACCCCGCCCGATTAGTTGCGCACGTGTCTAATATGTGGTATGATTGCTGAGGTTCCCCAGGGAGGCTGATACCGACACCTGCTCACAGGTCATAGTGACATGCCAATGTTCCCTATTTCGATCTCACTTGGAAGTTGTTTGAATCTCTCGCTTAATTTGAAATGAGTAGGAGATGAAAGAAACAAATTAGGTGGCGGTGCGAGCCTAGTTGAAATTTTTCTCTACCTTGGCCGCTTAGGGCACGAATGCGCTAAGCCAATCCTGGCCCCGCAGGGTTCCGACAGTTCCCTGCATGTTTATAGTCGAGTTCTTTGGGTCCTAATTAATGATGTTATCATTAGCTGACAGGAATTTGGCTTGACGTGCTAATGCGTTTTGGTTGAGTAAATTTGATAATGGCTGAAATTGTTTGCCTTTTAAGAGCGTGCTAACTTTTGGTAATTTCGATGGACCGTACTCTCACTTCTCCGGTTCTCTCCAATAATTAGTAGAGGAGACAAATCGCACATGTCGAGGCTTGATGCCTGCAGGCCTCGACGTGGGACGCTGGTCTATGTACCGGACAAAACATTTAAAACACATAAACGCTGCCAGAAAACAAACACCAGACGACCCGGGATTGATTTTCTCTTTAGTTTATTTCAAAATAGATACGAGCAAGACAGGAGGCATAGTACAAGGATAATAACAGTCGTGGTGTTATTGCAAGATCCTATGCCGGGCCACACAAGGGCAGTTGTAGTCGGATTTTCCAGATATACAAACTTAGAGGTATACTTTTGGGCTTATATTGCTAATGATTGGGATTTTGAGAGACTTTCTCCGAGGGTTCAATTTCGTGATGGAGCTAATCAGCTTTTGCGCTCGGAAAAGGAGCTTTACTGATCTTCCCAATTTACGTGCTCCACGAGCGTTACACAAAACTTTAGAGCCGGAGAGGGGAGAAAACTTTAGAGGCAGAATAAAGTGCGGGGACTGCTGCTCGCTCTGAATGCAGCGATATAGGACGGACAAGTTACATGCCAAAAGATTTACAACGACAATGACAGAGATAGTATGTATGAAAAGAACAATACGAATCAATGTATGGTACAACATATAACAAGGTATCGCGAATTACTACGTCCCTTGAGCCTGACATTTATTTGCTTACTCAGCCCGTTACGGATTGTCCCTTTGATACTCGACCAGTAATATATTAGCTATAAGTCCCTAATGAATCTCCTAGTTGCCGCCCGGCTATGTAACTAATGCAGTGGACACGGCTGGGTACTCCCTATTTCAAAGACCGTGTTACTTGACATAATTATTAATATCCTGTAGTGTTTGATAAATCGTATGTTTGCACGGTGTATTATATTCGCGGGTGCCTTGGGGCACTGCACGCGTTGCAAGCTACGGAGTCTGCAACGGTGCAATTGAGGAGTATATTTCTATGGTTAGGTAAAATCTGCTTAAGGGATTACTAAAACGGTACAACAGTTGAAACGGCGAGGACCGAAATTCCATACCCCGTTTCTTCCATTGAATGGCTATTCACTCTCATGGAATCCGTTTGTCCATATAACGGGTTCAATAATAACTTCGCCCTTGGCGAGAAGTAGGTCCAGTGATTTGATCAGGGTTAGCCTGGCTTCAGTTTACGCGCACACACGGGTGCGAAATGTTTTGTCGAATTCCCTCCATATGGGAACAGCGATCTATATGAGTGTCTTCTTAAAGACTGACCATGAGACAGTGTTAAAAGTTCGTCTCGTCAACCTGAGATATAGCCTAACCATTAAAACTCGAACTCCCTACGGTCTTCAGCGCTTTTCAGATCGCTCATGACCGTATTCGATAACAAATGGTATTGCAATTTCTGAACAGTCGGAGCATGTCTCCGACCTATGAGTTTTAAAAAAATCTTGCCATTGTGCTAGACTAAGTGTTAAACCAGCGGAACTTGATCCTTTGCCATTTATCTTAAACCAAATTAGAGTGTCGCCTTCGTTCCCCTCGGTCGATATCCTCGAAATGGGAGAGGGGGTTAGCCGTAAGAGGCAAAAGAGAGGTGATGTTGTGCGACACCGGCCGACCAGGACCAAAAATCTGACGCGCCCTCGGTTTCGATCCAACTCAACTACGATAGTTTTTTTCTTAGGGGAAATCATCATACGTATAGACCACTCGGCTATCCTGCAGGTGATTGCTCGACACAGAGTAACACGTATCAGTCACTCTACTACACAACAGGTAACTAGTCATAAGGGCGTAAATGCCTCGAGGCTATCGGGATGGGATTGGTGGAATGTTGGGAATGAATCACTAAGAACGTCGTCGGTGGATCAACCCTGCTCAATCGGATATTTCAATCCCCCGTCTGCTTGGATTCACCTCATTTTCTTGGGTACGCGTGATCGCCGGTATATAAGTCGCCTTTGGCGACGGCTGAACGGCTGAACCACAAACTCAAGCAGGTAAAATTAACCTTTGCTGCGTGGTCTCCACGCGGAAGTTTTCCCTTGAGCCGGTGTTTGGATCAGAAGCAATAGCCACACCTTTTTGAGTTTTCCCCGACTAAAAGGGGTCGGGCTTCCTCATAGGAGTTTATTACTTGTTCTGTCACTATCTTATACACTATTTATATGCTAACCGAAACGGGGGCAATTTGATATTGCTTATCTTCGGTTCGGATTTAGCAACGAATTGGGACTGGGGGTTTGTACCACGTTAGGCAAAAGGCCGATCGCGACACTCGCGTGCCTGTACCGCGGTGCGTTCATTTACAGGGAGCGAAACTCGCTCCTTCAGAGTTTTCGAAGTTCGGGTAAGAGGCCGGTGCCTCCCCTTTTTCTATTTTCTCGGACGGCTTTAAAATCCTTGAGAGAGCGCTACAAAGACTGAGATTTTGCTCCAAGCCCTGTGGCTTCGTTCCGTCAGACTCTTACTTAACGGTAAAGCAGTCTGATAATTTTAGGAGTTTGTCGGTCCAACAGTTATTGGCAAATTAGAATGGTAGGGCGAGTTCTGTCTTCCCGGCTATTGAGCCGATGGACAGAACTCGATGGAACTGCTAAATTTTGGGATGACGGGGTTGAGCTTTAAGCCGGGCTTTCAATCGATCCCAGTTCCTTTGCAGCGTGCAGTGCATAACCCAACTACCGCTGAGATGAAACGTTCAGAGCGATCAGGTACCACTACCAAATCTGTCGGAAAGTTGCTAAAGGCATTTAGGTGTTGCAGTGCTTTGGCGCTCACACAACTTTGGGTGGCTGATAAGAATTCCTGGCTATCTTATATCGTTGGTTCCTCACTAGAGGGGACGAATCTATTTCTGTTGCTTGGAAATAACTGCGGGGCATGTCTGGGGAAACTTGTTTGCATGGTTAGTTCGGGAGAAACTGCCGACTACTTTAAAGTTGGACGAGGCTGGCAGAAGGTGACAAGGGGGCAAGGCTATTTCGTTGACTATGCTTCAGGCCACTACACCGAGTAAGATCAAGACTTGGGTTACTACTTACACTGTTCGGTGTTAAGGAGGGTAAACTAGCGAACTAAATTTCTACCTTTTCGATCTTACGAATTTTCTTACAACCTGGGAGAGTTCCCAGGCTATTTAAGCCCTAAGATTGTGGCAGTGACCACTATCCTATATATCGGGGACGCTGGTGAAACGAATATTCTGCGAGATTATGACCTACACTGGCAGCTACCATTTTTGAGGTGAATCCATTTACATCTTTCCGTGTACTTTTTGTATGGCCTGAGGAAATGGTCAGGCTAATATACTTAGGGCGAGTTTCCCGACTCAGGGGTTTTGATCGCTATACCATAGAGAAATGGACTAACGTGGGCTTGAGAGTTCATAGCTTACCCATTCAGGGAAGGTGATCGCATCCTTACAAGTGAAACCAGGCTCACTGAACATTAAGGTGTAATCCCTTTTTGAGGTTGCAGGAGCGGCATCCCCAAACTAATATATTTGGCGGTTATTCGGCTCCTATATGATATTGGATACTGGATCCGTCTGAGTCCTAACGTGGGAACGGTTGACAAGATGCCATACAAATTTGGACGGGCGTAAAACTATGCATGATTCACTGAGAATTGCGTGCATGAATTGCACACCGTGAGATATTGCAGCAATCATGTTGTAATAAACAATATTGTCATGGCATTATGTCTGCAAACAGCGTAATCAATAGCACAAGCTAAAATATTGCTGCTACAATAACATTGGCTTGTATTGCACCCTCAATAGCAGAAGCAAAATATTGCCGCTACAACAATATTGGCATGTGTTGCACAACAGCAGAACTGTCGAATGATTCTGCGTCAATAGTAAGTAGGTAGTTGGTATTGTAGCAACCATATAATGATCGCTGAGTTTGATAATGGTGCCCCAGTTTAATATTGGTGCCCTAATCAAGTTTGTTATTGGTTCCAGTTTGAAATTGGTGTCCCTGTTCCAATTTGATATTGTTCTCCCCTCTAGTTTGATATTGGTGTCCCTTTTCAGTATGATACTGGTGCACCATCCGGTTTGATGTTGGTGCCCCCACCCCCAGTTTGATATTGGTGCCCCTCTAGTTTCATATTGGTGCCGCCCTACAAAATGTTATTGGTGCCCCATTCAGTTTGTTATTGGTGCCCTCTCCAGTTTGCTATTAGTGCTCCTCCAGTTTCATATTGCTCCCCCTCCAGTTTGTCTGGCCTGCAAACATACATATCCTACTTATATATTTTTAACAAAAATCTGGATTGAAAATGGGTATTAATGTTGTCACCGTAAAAATTATTGCGCGGCGAAGAATTGTAGACTGAATATGCGACAAATGTATTATCAAAGTCTATAGCAAAGGCTATAAATGTTTGTAATAACATAATGCCACGACAATATTATTTTATTACAATACGGTCGCTGCAATAGATTACGGTGTACAATTCGTGCACGCACTTCTCTGCGAATTATGCACTACCATTTAGCAGGGTGTTTAAATATAAGTACCCAGGGGGGCGGTTTGTTTCAAGTTTGGAGGTGTTATTTCGGACAGCTACTGCCAGTTTCTTAAAACTAGTTACTTCCGGGGATAGTCCAGTTAGTGGGCTATCCAAAAATCCCGGAGGGGCATTCTTCCGACGTTGCAGGATTTGATATAGGAGCTCACAGTCGGTCCACGAATACAGCTTTCATGTAGAAAGAAATACATGTCAACTTCGGACCTTGCAGCAGGGACCTATTTAGGGTCAGGGCAAATTTTGATAAACCTTCTGGGCAATTTCATTCCTGGTCTTAAATAAAAGTCCAGAGGGCGTTTATCCTACGCTTAGATCGAAAATAATCCTACTCTGGAATTAGTCCAAAATAGCATCGTTTAGATGGGGGGGGGCAGATTTCTATCAACTTCAGGTCGATCGGAAGAAATTAGTTTTGTTACGGGGGAGTTCTATCGAACTTTTCGGGTAGCTCGGTTCTTAGGCAACAGTAAAAGTCCGTGGAGCCTATGCTCTACCCTTAGATCAAGCAAGGGTTTACTCTAGATACGGCCGATAATAACATTTCGCTTTTACTGTGGCTAATCCTGTTAAATCTTATGTTGTACCTATCGGATTTTACTGTATCCATGAAATCCTACCGGACGGGGCCTACAATGAACTGGCAAGTAGGGCCCGAAATTCGGACCCGTTCTCTTTCATCTTTGCTTTCCCCCTTCTACGTCTCCTTTTCCCGATGCGATGATTTGTCGCTGCGTTGTCGTTGGTGCCTAGTAGGTACTGCAATGCACTGCAATTTCCGCTGCAATGCATTTCCTCCAACGATTGTAATTTAAGTATCTCTTTAGGGCGTTCGACGGATAAGGAGAAGGGTGTGACTCTGTCATCGTGCGAGCAAAATACCAATGATGACAGAGAGAGAATTAAAGAGAAATACGTGCCTCAAACCGAATCTGTATACATGAATCTGAAACCCTGAAGTATGTACGACCTAACGGGTCACAATGCCGAAATAAAGTAAAAATCTAAAAACTCAGCGATCGTGTCTTTCTGATAAAATTTGAGGGTTTTGCTCTCATCGCGTGTGAGGAAAAACTTTTCTCAGCTCCGGACTAATTTCAAAGGGTGACAGCGTATGCTAGATGTTGCGATTTGTCCCCAATTTTGAGTTAAGAACGTGCCCGAAACCTTTTTGAGTTGTTTTAACCCTGATTGATTACCCCTAGATCTTTACAGTGATATTACTCGCCATTGGTTACTTGCCACTCCAGAACGGTTTACTCGATGGGTGCAGGTTATTCGCTAAATTACTTGTTCCGAGAAGTGATGCCAAACGCGTTGGATAAACGGCAATGTTGACATTTGATCATCTCATAATTCTACAAAGTTCATACTGTAACGTGAATTCACGACGAAATGATCTACACTCCTAGAAGATCCCTATAAAGTTAAGTAGCCCTAAGAAATTTTAGCATCCTAAGAAAATTTGAATGCACAGTACGACAAATCTCGATACAATAAGCAAATGATATAAGCCGAACACCGCACCTTAGCTCGGTTACGTGTTTTATATAGAGAAGTGGTTTAGCTGTTTTAACGACGATAGATTATGCGCGTTATGGGTCTTGTGTGAAATATAGGTTGGCACCCAAATGCATTCATGATCCCAAGAAAAAATAGGAGAGGGGGCGAGGCGAACAAAGCTGTCGGAGAACTCGCTTCCACCCTGTTGGCGACGATTCATCGAAATGTCTGCACAAGTAAGGTGTCTCGGGCTACACCCGGACCTTGAATGCATTTGGAAATTGTGATATTCAAACGCGGTTCCTGGTATATTCACCAATTTCCATGCGATACTGTATAACTATAAATTACTGCATAAACCCGGTATGATTGAGTGTAATGCGAAACAATTTATCTGTTCTCTGTCCAGTATTAAGATCAGTGTAGGACGAGCTTATTACGTTCAGCTTAGAAATTTGAACCTTAGCTAAACGCGTACAGACAAATACCAGAACAATATGTATAGAACCAATCAAGCATTGTACTGAATAAAGGTTATTGTACAAAGAAAAACCATAACAAAAATCAGATGAGTGTTCCCATGGAACATCCAGTGCGAAAGCATCCACTTGACTTTAAAGACAAAACACTCAAGCCCAGTACGTCCTAGATTTTCCAAGTTTCGACCCCAGCTTTGGGCCACGCCTTGGCTCAAGTTCCGGGCTTTAATCCGCAACTTTTCCTAGCTCAATTATACGAAACAAATTTAGACTACCTCCCCGGGACATAAAGTGACAGCAAAGGACCGCATTCCCTTACACAAAACGCTCTCTATTCGGCCTCAAACGCTGTATGAGCGCCGAAAATTCAACTAAAATTAGGCAATTTTGTATTCAATTTCAATCTAATATTCCACAGTGTCTATAAGCAGTTTGCCAACCTAAGGTTCCCTACTGGAGAAATTTACAACCGTGATCAACTCAGGGAAAAATTATCTGAAGCCCTAACTCAGCTCAATAAGCTTGAAAATTGGATCGGTAACATCCGAATAATTTTATTTTTTGTTCCACTTATGATCACGAACTTCGACCATTTGCTCCTATCTAAGATTCGCACAAGACTTTTTGATTTTGAAATTAGGAAAGTTCCAGGAAAACGAATTGTGTAGCTGTTCAAGGACGAAAGGTAAATCGGTCGGAAAATCAACTCGCGGTAGTACTTATTCGCTACGATCAAACTCAAGATTTTATGGTGATTGTTCGTAAGTAATCTGATTACAGCTGTCTAACCTCGGGGAAATTAAACCCCTGGTTACTTGTCCTATCGTGCCACACCCATACTTATTTTGTAGATCCTTGCGGGGAGCACCACTACTACCCCTTCACGCTGGAACTGGACGCCAACGTGGATTCTTCCGATCACCAGTCCATCGGGAAAAAGAAACAAAACCAACAGTCGTGCACTCTAGCTAAAACATCTGGGTAGTAGAGTCGACCGAACTTCGTGGCGTCGAAGTCAGACTGATTCCAAGAAGTCGGACATCGCGTACGACTTCTAAATTTTCATCTATATTTTAAGATAGCAGATTTGGAGTGATGCAATCCACGTCGACTTTTTGTCGCTACTTATTTTCAATTTTTCTTTCCGATGTCCAATCGAAAAAGTTTCAAAGTTTGTAATTTTATCGGTTACAGTAAACTGGGCTCAGGTTAGAAAGAGTGGAAGACAAAGGCAGAACATCTGCCAAATTGGGGCGAAGGTTGAAATTTCGCCCTTTGTTTCTAGAATTTTAATCTCTTATTTACTTCTGAAAAGACGTTCTTTGAATTAAAACAACATTCCAGAGCGAAATATTAAATATTATTTTAAAATACTAATTATTATTAAAATATTATCGGATATTATTAATCCCAAAATGTATATGACATACCATGAAGTCCGACACATATTTTCTGCTGAATTCGAAAATTTTCCCATGTTTTCTACAGGTAAACGTGCAAACATTGGTCATTTACCTATCTGTCTGACAACAAATCGCTTTATATTTGGTATCTTGGTCGACGTCCGCAGTATAAATACATATTCCAACAGACGCATCCATGGAAATCTGTCGAGATGTCAGAAAAATTTCATGAAACATCGCCTTTCAAGCATCGCCAGGGGGGGAATGGGCCACTGGACTTGACCCTTCAGGGCCCAGGGACAGGACACCCCCTGGGTAACCTCCAGCTGGGAGGGCACCTCCGCCCGGGACTCACCGGGGTCAACCGCGGAGCTCCAAACGTACCCCCCCCCGTTCTTCTATTTACCTAAATACTATGTATGTTATGAAATTCGTAAAATTAGGAATTTAGTCGAATTCTTTGTTTATATTCTTATATATAGTTCTATATGTTATTTACATAAATATATGTGTCTACGCTTTGTTTTAATTTTTAATATGTATAAATACATATCCATTTTATATTAATTAATAATATTACTAAGATATTAGTTAATACTTTAATTAAAATGAAAGTTAAAAGAAAAAGAGCCGATGAAAGGAGGTAGAGACAGACAGGAGGAGAGGGAGAAAGAAACAGAAAGAAAGAAAGAGGCAAGAGAGAAAGAAAAAGTACGTCAACACAGAAAAGAAAAACGAAACCACACGACATACGACGAGGAAACAATCAAAAGAGTGACCAAAAAGGTCGATTAGAGGAAGAAAAGAAAGAAACAAACGGGGAACGGGGAGGGTATGGGGCAAGGGGTTCCTGGGAGAATTTCGAGAGGCTCGGGTTAAAATCGTCCCAGGACGAAGAGTGGGGTCGAGCGATACCAAACACAAGGGGGTTAGATGCAGTATGGGCACCTGAGCCACGCTTACCGATTTATATATATTAGTGTAGGGAACTTTAAGGGGCTCTCGCGGGGTAACGACTGGGCGGACTGATGCTTCCGTGGCGATCGTTGCACTCGCCATGAGAAGTCGATTCAGATGAAGGGTAGTACCCTCGTCCCAAAAGCAAAATATATAAATGTGCTAAATTGGCAAAATAAAGAGAGTCTTGTCAAAGGTGGGGCGCCGTTGACGGTTGTCCTGCGCTAACGGGAAGGCGGACAAAAACACGCTGGGTATATTTGGAGTTGTCTCGACGGGATGAACACAATAGGGGTAATTTGCAGACCTTCGAGTTGAGGCTAAAATTTGCAGACTTTCGAAATTTTGAACCCACTATCGAACTTAGGCGATTTTGGAGCGTACTTGAGCGGGTCACCACGGATCAACGGATAATCAGATTGAGACCCGCCGCACATCGTTGTGTTCGCAAAGAATAGGCGAGTCACTTAGTATTTGGGGCTGGTGGAGAAATAATAATATTTCGCAAATTGAAAGAAAAGTGGATGTTAACTCGTATAGCGTACAATAGCAAATGACCAGCATTATTGGGGGCGCTTTATAGCGTTGAACGGATGGGCGGATAAAGACCTGTCAGGGCTAATTGAAATCCTTGATATCAGGGCTACATGATGATGTATAAACCTTTTACCAGATTTGCTCTTGGAACAAGAGGGAACAGTTGCAACGCTCCTGATCGAGTGATTTTGATAAAAGTAACAGGGACGATCAAGCTTTCGACAGGTCGCATGCACAGGCTAAGGGACAAATAGTAATACAATCATGCTCTTGGGTTATAGATTCGCTTACTCGGCACAATGATACCCAGAGGGCCGACATAGAACCTTGCATAGAAAATTGTAAGGAGTTGTAAACTCGGTGATTGCAATGGTTTGGGAGGCGATTTAGCCCAGATTTGTCAGTATCGCAATCGTAGCTAGTTGGGCTGAGCGTGTTACATCGAAAACGGATCGGGCTAAGGTTCGGCCAGTTAGACTTGTTAGAGAACCCGTGGAATTCTGCACCGAAAAGTATTCGGGACGTAAGCTTGAATTTCGAAGCAATAACCGGCCACGGCTCATTGAAGCCGCGCCCGGTTCGCGCATCTACTGAAATAATTGGAGTTTGTTGTTTTGCTTTTCTTATCGTCCCCCCCACAGTTTAACCGCTAAAAATGTCGTAATTAAGGTAGGTGAATTTGGTATTACGGCGTTCGGTTACTCCCCAGCGCATTTTGGCATCATTGTCGTTCGTCTTCTATCCAACGGCCGAAAGGCCTCCTATTCCCGGACGGTCGTAATTTTGCCCCTAATTGTTCAAGGAAATCTCCCCCAAATTTTGATCCGGTCGAAGTCCCTTGAAACCTAGAAATACTCCTACAATTGGTTCGATCTTCCTTATTCCTCAGCACAACTCCGGGACCTAATACATGCACAGATACAAAAGCATAACATATACAATAAACAAGCATGACAACATTAAAAACGGTTGATATTGCACACATGAAAGCATACGATACGAGGATGGACAAAACGGACAAAGTTATACGCATTATACGCAAGCAATACGAGACCCATGGCTTTACAAGGAGCAGGTCTGCACGATTTGGCGTTTGGATCAGATCGGATTAGGGCGTAAATATGTCTTGTCGAGTGCATAACGGACCTTAATGAGAGTGCGGGCCAACGTAACAGGCCGGAACGGTCCTGTTACATTACCAGTAATTATAAACGACGTGTTACTTGTAAACCATATTACCATATATATATTAACACAAACTTTCAACAAACATACACACAGAGGTTTCGAAATGTTACGATACGATCGTTTTAACGCGTAGTTTGTAAGTGTTATATTTATCGTTGTTCGCATACTGCGTAGCAAACTTCAGCGATTCGAGTAAATACAACTCCAAAACCGCACAGTAGAAAATTTCCGTGGTTCGCAGCTAAGCGGACTAGGACGATTACATCTTTGCGGTAAAAATTAGCCTAACCCTATGTGTAAAACACGCAAATTCATGGATAAGAGCGTTGGTAATAGCAATTTTACGACGTATTTGCCTCTAATATCATGTAGATATAAGTGCAAAAGTGAATTAAATTAAGTAACGTTTCGTTAAACTAAATACGTATGTGCGGTCTACGAAAGTCAAGAACCATCCACATACTGCGGTGAGAATTTTAAAGTGGAATTGATTGCACCTGACCAAAAACAACAGTCGCAAACGTGAATGAACTAATGCTTACGGACGAAGCGTGCGCAATATCAGTGTTAATCGTTTGTCGTACACGGCGATGATCATTTTGTAGCGGCACCTGTTGCTCTACGTGGCAGCACTTCTGTTTTTGCGGGCTACTTATCCCAGTGGAGGTACAGTAAGTGTCTAAAATTCTACTCAAAGCGTCATATTTGACTGTTACAGTCATTTAATACACATTTAATAGATACAGTATGTAACGCTATTGCAGTCTGAAATATAAGCAGAAAAATGAACAAAATAAACAAATGAATAAATACGTAAATAAATAAATAAATAAAATAAATAAACAAAATAAATGACTGAATAAATAAATAAATGAATAAATAAATAAATAAATAAATAAAATAAATAAACAAAATAAATGACTGAATAAATAAATAAATGAATAAATAAATAAATAAATAAATAAATAAATAAATAAATAAATAAATAAATAAATAAATAAATAAATAAATAAATAAATAAATAAATAAATAAATAAATAAATAAATAAATAAAATAAATAATATGTAATCAAAGCGAACAGCATTTTACTGATATATAGCGAACAGTGCTTCTTCTTTTCAAATCTAATATTGAGCGGAATAAGTTCTATCACCGATACCTGAAGCATAGAAGTAAAACGGTTGTTTTCCATTGTACCCCCTAGCCCGCATTTGCCAAAAATGGTAAGATTCTAGAAATTTTCGAATTTTTGTGATCCTCGAGACCTCCCCTGATCATTTCGACCAAAAAATTGAATTTTTAAAATTTTATTTCGGGTCCCGAGGGTCCTCCGGAACCCAAAAATGTTTTCTTAAAAATTAATTTTTACCCACCATTCCACGCGGCTTGATGAGCTGAATCGAATGGTGATATTTTTAATGGGATCCGGTAACGTCATCCTAAGTTATGGCCAAAACTATCGGAGGCTGAGAGGCTCAGCCATTGAACAGTTTTTAGCCATAACTTAGGATGCTTTTATCGGATATTAATGGTAGGTAAAAATCTAATTTTAAGAAAAAAAATTTTTGAGTTTCCTCCCAGCGGGACCTTTGGGACCCGAAAAAATCTAAAATTTTAAAAATTCAATTTTTTGGTCGCAATGATCAGGGAGGTCTCGAGGATCACAAAAATAAATAATGCTGGAGGATAATGGATAATGGAAAAGAACCGTAAGAACTACAGGAAAAAGTTTCAATAGCAGAACGAAACCATAGTAAATTATCCAAAATCATAACAGTTAGAATTAAGATAGATCTTTTGAAAAATATCGCTTTGATTCCTTTAAGAAAAATCTTATTTCTGCACATAATGTTTTTGTTCCAAATTACAAAATCTAAACACTTTTACATTGAAGCATTTAGCGAAATCCATTGCGTTTTTGTTTGGAAAATTGAATCCAAGGCATTTCATTTCCAAATGCATCATCGCGCTTGGGGAGGAGTGACTCAAACAAAATTTGAGTCTTTGCCAGACTTGAAATTTTTTAATAATTATAAAGTGATTATGAATAGTACAACTGTCTTTTATTATATCACTTCAATCAATTAACTTTTCGCGTTTTATAGGCTAAATTCACATTTATATTTCACCTTCGAACTATACGCTTGCAGCAGTATATTAAACAGTCATCACATAGACTTACACGCACAAATACTTCCTACATTGTGCGTGCTCACCATGCCGCACGTCATCAAGAAAAGCATTGCAAAAGATTAATTCTAAGCAAGATTATTTAAATTAATCGAAACATTCACACAGAACAGAACTGATCGTGAAACATAAGACTATGTTGTGTACACATCCGGCGTCGGTGGAATAAAGTAAATGTAAACTAGTTTTACATGCAACTCACACACATCTCAGTTTATTTCGACCTATATTAATCCAGCGAACCTGAAACATATTTCCAGATCTACTTACAGTAATTCGCCATAACCTGGAAATCCAGGGAATAAAAATAGTCACCCACAAGCTTTCAACAGGTGCGGCTCATGGCTGCATGTAATGACACGCTATTTTATTGAAAACTATACAATGATAACTCCAACAGCCCAAGAATGTAACAGAAAAAATTTATTATAAGTTTTCAGCCTTAAAATAAAAATGGTCACATTCCATATTTGATTAAAACAGTAATGGCATAAATATGAGAATGAGCAAAAACTCCAATACTCGAGATGAAGTGTTCCGATTGGATCATTACTGAATTCTGGTATGGATAAAAAGTTATTGCAGAACTTTAGAAAGTCGTTCGATACCGTTTTTCGTCAAAGCTCGTAAGTAATTAAGTGATGTCAACTATAGAAATTGCTGATAATGTAGTTAAATGGTATTGAATATTTTTCCGGAATCTTTCCAAGTGATGTTAGCAATAGGTTCTCAGCTCACTCAATATACAGTTCGCTCAGGTGTTCCACAATGCATTGTCCTTGGGCAAATGTTATTACTGTTATATGTAAATGACATATCATTATTGATTTTGACTGTGGAAATTGCAAACTATATTCAGAATTCAGATGGTGTAAAACTGTATATTAATTAACATACCAAAAAATAATGAACCTATAAATGATTTGTTTAGACTACAATTACTCTTGGCCACAAGATATAAGACATGCGAGTATGCGTGTTTTTTTAATGCAGGAGCGAAACCTATTGTGTCGAGTAGATAAACTCATCGCTAAAAATCTTGTATAACGCTCAAACGGTACGTACCCTGTTCTGTCTTTAAACATTTTACGAATAGTTAGTATTGTAATTTAATGTCGAATTAGCAAAACCAATTCCAAGTGCTTTTTTGGCTAACCTAAATTTGCTGAAATCATAAAGTATAACATCACAAAGTTCACAAAGAAATGTGCGTAGTTACTGCGCTGCGTGGCAAAATTTTTAAAAAATTATAAGCAGTGTCTCTTTTATCGCG
>JASANE010004794.1:0-13774 GCA_030248225.1 Trileptium ribeirensis
ACTACTACTTCGTTCAGTTACGTATCTGCTAAACGAGGTATCCGCAAACTAATAGGCCTATTCCATGTATCTTTACCAGGGCTTTCCAATGATATATAACAAGTTTTTCAACTACTTCCCAATCTGGAGTCTATAAGCTTATAGTTAGCGCCAAATCTCATATTTGGTGAAAAGTCTTGGGAAATCTACCGAAATGTATGTTTTTGTTGCTTTTAGTGTCTTATATGGGGTTTTCTGGCAGATAAACTCATTGCAAATGTTAAAAATATTGTTGGGCAAATATTTTTTACACTTGTGGTTCATACTTGGCATAAAAAATGACGTTTTCGAAATTTTTGGTGAGAAGCCGTGGGAAAAGCACCTGAATGTGTGTTTATTGTTGGTTTTAGTGTCGGATATGGGGTTTTCTGGGCCGACAAGCTCATTGCGAGTGTCAAAAATATTGTGTGGCAAATATTTTTCACACTTCTGCTTCGGGGGATTGTTCTCACCACTCTAATTCTGGCTCGCAAGCGAGCTTCACTAGTATATAAAAATGG
Source organism: Trileptium ribeirensis (assembly GCA_030248225.1). Taxonomy (NCBI): domain Eukaryota; kingdom Metazoa; phylum Nematoda; class Enoplea; order Enoplida; family Thoracostomopsidae; genus Trileptium; species Trileptium ribeirensis. Next base: position 540 of record JASANE010004794.1, read on the forward strand.
GCTCGATAAAGCTTTTGATGTGTCGTGAAAATGACCCATGTCACTATTAGAAGTAAGACAAAAATTAGTAGAATTTATAGCCAATCTTTTAAAAATTCAGTTGTTTAGGTATTTTAATGTTGCTGTTATAATCAACCAAAAGCAACGGCTATTGGCTTATAAGCCAACGGGCGGTAAATTCAAAATATTTCAGATAATTACGGCATTAAAAACGTGTATATCCGCGAATATCCAACTAAATCCGCCACAACTAAATGTTTCAAAATAACTTGTGAAGATCGATCGCAAAAACGCAGAGGGGATTTATTAGTATCGCCATAATAACCTACATTTGAACTCAACTTAATGAGCACACTTGCTCAAGCCCCGAGGGCCCGGTGGAAGGGAAGCAGGTGAAGAGGGAGAGAAGTGTCGGCCTTCAGTCTCTCCGAGGAGCTCAGCCAGTCGGCGATGGAGTGAGTCGATTACGGCGGAGTGAGGGAGGGGATTGCTCGGCAGGCGGTTGGTAGCGGGTGTGCGGGGAGTTAGGTCAGGGACATAGAATGCCAAAATTTTTTAAAATTGTTAATTTTCTTCAAGTATGCTAAATTTTCTTCGTTTTTACAAATTTTTCACCGGTTTTTGCTACAATATTCCTTAATTTGTGCCTATTTTCTGTAATTATTGCGAATTTTCGCTAATTCTCGCGAAATTTTGTGGCGCCGGTGGAGGTGGGGCACGGAAGGGATAGAATGACGAAAGTTTTTAATGTTATAAATGTGCTCAACTGTAATCGTTTTATCAAGCCTTCTCAGTTTTTGCTAAATGGTCTCCTAATTTTGGCAGACTGTGCCTATTTTCCCTAATTTTTGCCAATTATTGCGCTTTCTCGCAAAATTTTATGGCGCCGTGGAAGAGAGAGGAGTGGCACCTATACCTTGTGGGCGGGCGCTCAGGCCACCTGCCAGGGTGGGAATCGGGGCTGCACGACGAGCAGAGACCCGACGATCCAAGGGATAAAGCCTACCTCCTACATGATTATTTATGCCAATGACTCTAAAATCAATCGCTAAACACCAGAACACACCACCGATTTATCTATGTAACCATCATAACCCACAACCCAGTCCAACCCAGTAACTAGAAATAGATCGTGAGAACACAGGAACAGATTTATCAGTATCCCCATCATAGCCAGCAACATAGCCGAACGCAGTGAGCGTAAAATTAATTTACGAGAGCACGGAATGCATTTATCAGTGTCGTCATCATAATCAACAATCCAATCCAGCCGAATGATGGTGAGAAGCTACGATTTCTGTATCTGAATATACTCAATTAAAAAAGAGAGGCGACTTTGCTTGAAGTAGCAGAAGAAACAACAAAAATACGATGCGAGTTGAAGAATTTCTTAACTATGCGATGGCACCTTAAGGTGTGTTCACACGCTCCAACTTTGTGTTCAAATTTTGATAGAAATTTGAATGCACATTTTTTTTGTATTTTTTGCGAGTTTGACCGTGTGAACATTGTTGAAACTTTTCAAGAATATTCTCTCAGCAATCACTGACGAGATGTATTACCTGAAAAGGTTTGAGCTAAAATTTTTATCTCAAATTTTGAAACACCGCAATTTTCCTTTAAGAATCACATTCACATTTTGATCCAAATTTGATCGAATTTTGAGATCAGATTTCGAGCTCATAATTTGAGCAAATAGTTTGAGCGTGTGAACACGCCTTCAGGCTTTTCGTTTTTGTTGTAAAATCATTAAATCAGATTATACAAAGAAGCGATTAAATTAAGCCCAAGCTGTCAAAGACTTAAATAAAAGTACTGACTGACGAGTCACATAATCAAAAACGTCACAGAGCTGTTTTATTTGGTAAATTTTATCTATTTATAGACAAAAATTTAGGCGATTCTATTTCACAGAAAAGAGCATTTTCTTTTTCTGAAATTGAACACAAGTTTTAACAAATATCAAAGTTCATCATCAAACGTCAGCGTTTTATAAATAGCAACGAGTGGTGCGTGTCAACTTGACAGCGATTTAAAATGGCACACGCGAATCGCCAAACACATTAATACTGAAAATCGTCTAAAATTGACGTAAAAATTATACTTTTTTCTACTTATTGACATTTTTAATAGCTCTTTATTAAAACAGTAGTGATATATCGTTTAAGCATTATCTTTTGCTGTCTCAACATTGCTTTCATCAGTAGCAGCTTCGCACCAAGAACGACCATGCTATACTCAAAAGTGCATTACAGAAGAGTATGACACTTTCCTGCACTCACATGTAAACCCGTGTTTGATGACGAAGGGCGTTTTCGGTATGAGTCCCCCAGAAACTGGGGGGGAGGTCCGAGCTGCAAGAAGCTATTATACCCCAGAAACTGGGGGTCCGAGCTACCCCCCTCCCAGAAACTGAAAGGCTCCGAGCTAAACCCCCAGAAACTGGGGGAGATCTGGACATGACGGCATTTATAATACGTTTTACGATCGAACGTGCTCTGAAAACAGCATCAAATTTTGTACTAAAAACTAGCCTTTTGCTCCGCAACATTAGGCAAACGCCCTAAGATTTTGTGTTAATCCGCATAATTTTTGTACGATAATAAATAAGCTTTCGACGTAATATCCAATATGTTGTTGCTCACTCGATTTGCGAGTTTTTTAATGAACTGAGAAACAGCTCCGATATAACTCTGTGGGTTTCGTAGGGAACTTTCACTCCCACAACTCATGTTCGATCCATGGCGCCGGCTTGAATTTTTCAAACATTGCACGATACACAAATTAATTAGTGTTAATCCCCATAATTTTTGTACAATATATGTAGGCTTTCGACGTAACATCAAATGTGTAAACTAATTTCTATAGTGAATAATCTAGGTTGTAAAATTTGGTACAAAAAAATTTAAGGAATCTGACAACATATATTTGTTTAATTTTAAATTGATACTTCTACGACGATAAAGACCTGTGTTTGCAGCAAGTAATTCACGCACTTCACAAATTTGACATAATTTGATAAATTTCGAGTATGCATTATTGAAATATAGGGCTATTAAGATCTATCATTGATGTAGTACATGGCGTTATGTGTCACCGTTCATACGTGCCTCGAATAATTCAGTTTTGGGCACAATTATTTACAAAAAGCATCTATAAAATGCATTACATAAAACGATAACCAAAAACCTTTTTATACACACTAAGTCCAAATGGTACCCGCGTTCATCGTGTAGCGTTTGTTAACTAAGCCTATGTTTGCAGTATGCTGTATATTTGCACGCGCATTGCTGCACACTCGAATTGTCAGGCTCCGTAATGAACTGAACTGAGAAACAGCTCTTATATAGCTGAGTGGGTTAACTATTTGTAGGACAAAATGTCGTCGCAAAGTGTGTTTAAACTTCCGAAAAGCCCAAATTGTGTTTCAAGCATTTCATGAACGAATTAATTTGTATATGATGCAATGTTTGCAAAACTCAAGCCGGGAACCCAAACCTAAGTTGTGGGAGTGAAAGTTGCGTACTCGGCAGCCCATTGAAAAATTCCCAGCTATGCCACTGGTTGAATACTAGGCTGAATATATTGATAACAGGTACAACCTGTATTTCTCATGACAAATCTGGGGCGCCCATTGAGAAATTTCTAGCTACGCCACTGAAGTATGCTCAGCACTTAGGATGAGTATATCGATAACGGCTACTACCTGCATTTCTCATGACAAATCTCGGGCACCCCATTGAGAAATTTCTGCCTACGCCACTGTTATGCTCAGCGCTTAGACTAAGTACATCGATAACGGCTACAACCTGCACTTCTCACGACAAATCTGGGGCAGCCCATTGAAAAATTCCCAGCTATGCTACTGGTATGGTCAGCACTTAGGCTGAGTATATCGATAACGGCTACTACCTGCATTTCTCATGACAAATCTAGGGCACCCCATTGAGCAATTTCCAGCTACGCCACTTGTATGCTCAGCACTTAGCCTGAGCACATCGATAACGGCTGCAACCTGCATTTCTCATGACAAATCTCGGGCACCCCATTGAGAAACTTCCAGCTACGCCACTGCTATGCTCAGCGCTTGGTCTGAGTATATCGATAACAGCTACAACCTGTATTTCTCATGACAAATCTGGGGCGTCCCATTGAGAAATTTCTGCCTACGCCACTGTTATGCTCAGCGCTTAGGCTGAGTACATCGATAACGACTACAACCTGCACTTCTCACGACAAATCTGGGGCAGCCCATTGAAAAATTCTCAGCTATGCTACTGGTATGGTCAGCACTTAGGCTGAGTATATCGATAACAGCTACAACTTCTATTTCTCATGACAAATCTGGGGCGTCCATTGAGAAATTTCTAGCTACGCCACTGGTATGCTCAGCACTTAAGATGAGTATATCGATAACGGCTACTACCCGCATTTCTCATGACAAATCTAGGGCACCCCATTGAGCAATTTCCAGCTACGCCACTTGTATGCTCAGCACTTAGGCTGAGTACATCGATAACGGCTGCAACCTGCATTTCTCATGACAAATCTCGGGCACCACATTGAGAAACTTCCAGTTACGCCACTGCTATGCTCAGCGCTTGGGCTGAGTATATCGATAACAGCTATAACCTGTATTTATCATGACAAATCTGGGGCGTCCCATTGAGAAATTTCTAGCTACGTCACTCGTATGCTCAGCACTTAGGATGAGTATATCGATAACGGCTACTACCTGCATTTCTCATGACAAATCTAGGGCACCCCATTGAGCAATCTTCAGCTACGCCACTGGTATGCTCAGCACTTAGCCCGAGTACATCGATAACAGCTGCAACCCGTATTTCTCATGACAAATCTGGGGCGCCTAATTGAGAAATTTCCAGCTACGTTATTGCTATGCTCAGCGCTTAGGCTGAGTACAGCGATAACGTCTACAACCTGCATTTCTCATGACAAATCTGGGGCATCCCATTCAGAAATTTTCAGCTACACCACTGGTATGCTGCATTACGGCAACAAGCTACATTTCTCATGACAAATCTGGGGTGCCTAACTGAGAAATTTCCAGCTACGTTATTGCTATGCTCAGCGCTTAGGCTGAGTACATCGATAACGTCTACAACCTGCATTTGTCATGACAAATCTGGGGCATCCCATTGAGAAATTTTCAGCTACAACACCACTGGTATGCTCAGTACTTTGGCTGAGTAAATCGATAACGGCTACAACCTGCATTTCTCATGACAAATCTGGGGCACCCCATTGAGAAATTTCCAGCTACGCCACTGGTATGTTCAGCACTTAGGCTGATTATATCGATAACGGATACATCCTGCATTTCTCATGACAAACGTAGGGCACCCCATTGAGAAATTTCCAGCTACGCCACTGGTATGCTCAGTCCTTGAGCTGAGTGCATCGATAACTGGTACAAACTGCATTTCTCACGACAAATCTGGGGCAGCCCATTGAAAAATTCCCAGCTATACCACTGGTATGGTCAGCACTTAGGCTGAGTATATCGATAACAGCTACAACCTGTATTTCTCATGACAAATCTGGGGCAGCCAGTTGAAAAATTTCCAGCTACGCTACTGGTATGCTCAGTATTTAGGCTGAGTATATCGATAACGAATACATCCTGCATTTCTCATGACAAATCTGGGGCAGCCAGTTGAAAAATTTCCAGCTACGCTACTGGTATGCTCAGCACTTAGCCTGAGTACATCGATGACGACTGCAACCTGCATTTCTCATGACAAATCTTGGGAACCTCACTGAGAAATTTCAACCTACGCAACCGTTATGCTCAGCGCTTAGGCTGAGTACATCGATAACGGCTACAACTTGCACTTCTCATAACAAATCTGGGCATTCAATTGAGAAACTTCCAGCTACGCCACTGTTATGCTCAGCGTTTGGGCTGAGTATATCGATAACAGCTACAACCTGTATTTATCATGACAAATCTGGGGCGTCCCATTGAGAAATTTCTAGCTACGTCACTCGTATGCTCAGCACTTAGGATGAGTATATCGATAACGGCTACTATCTGCATTTCTCATGACAAATCTAGGGCACCCCATTGAGCAATCTCTAGCTACGCCACTGGTATGCTCAGCACTTAGCCTGAGTACATCGATAACGTGTACAACCTGCATTTCTCATGACAAATCTGGGGCATCCCATTGAGAAATTCCCAGCTACGCCACTGTTGTGGTCAGCGCTAGGCTGAGTGTATCGATAACGGCAACAAGCTGCATTTCTCATGACAAATCTGGGGCGCCAAATTGAGAAATTTCCAGCTACGTTATTGCTATGCTCAGCATTTAGGCTGAGTACATCGATAACGTCTAAAACCTGCATTTCTCATGACAAATCTGGGGCATCCCATTGAGAAATTTTCAGCTTCACCACTGGTATGCTGCATTACGGCAACAAGCTGCATTTCTCATGACAAATCTGGGGCATCCCGATGAGAAACTTCCAGCTAAGCCATTGGTATGCTCAGCACTTACGCTGAGTATATCGATAACGGCTACAACCTGCATTTCTCATGACAAATCTGGGTCACCCCATTGACAAATTTCCAGCTACGCCACTGGTATGTTCAGCACATAGGCTGAGTACATCGATAAAGGATACATCCTGCATTTCTCATGGCAAACGTAGGGCACCCCATTGAGAAATTTCCAGCTACGCCACTGGTATGCTCAGCCCTTAAGCTGAGTACATCGATAAATATTACAAACTGCATTTCTCACGACAAATCTGGGCAGCCCATTGATAAATTCCCAGCTATGCCACTGGTATGGTCAGCACTTAGGCTGAGTATATCGATAACAGCTACAACCTGTATTTCTCATGACAAATCTGGAGCATTCAATTGAGAAAATTCCAGCTACGCCACTGCTATGCTCAGCATTTAGGCTGAGTATATCGATAACGAATACATTCTGCATTTCTCATGACAAATCTGGGGCAGCCAGTTGAAAAATTTCCAGCTACGCTACTGGTATGCTCAGCACTTAGCCTGAGTACATCGATGACGACTGCAACCTGCATTTCTCATGACAAATCTTGGGAACCTCACGGAGGAATTTCAACCTACGCAACCGTTATGCTCAGCGCTTAGGCTGAGTACATCGATAACGGCTACAACTTCCATTCCTCATGACAAATCTGGGGCATTCAATTGAGAAATTTCCAGCTACGCCACTGCTATGAACAGCATTTAGGCTGAGTAGGTATATCGATAACGGATACATCCTGCATTTCTCATGACAAATCTGGGGCAGCCAGTTGAAAAATTTCCGGTTTTCCACTGGTATGCTCAGCACTTACGCTGAGTATATATCGATAACGGCTACAACCTGTATTTCTCATGACAACTTTGGGGCACCCCATTGAGAAATTCCCAGCTACGCCACTGTTGTGGTCAGCGCTAGGCTGAGTGTATCGATAACGGCAACAAGCTGCATTTCTCATGACAAATCTGGGGCGCCAAATTGAGAAATTTCCAGCTACGTTATTGCTATGCTCAGCATTTAGGCTGAGTACATCGATAACGTCTAAAACCTGCATTTCTCATGACAAATCTGGGGCATCCCATTGAGAAATTTTCAGCTTCACCACTGGTATGCTGCATTACGGCAACAAGCTGCATTTCTCATGACAAATCTGGGGCATCCCGATGAGAAACTTTCAGCTACACCGCTGGTATGCTCAGCACTTAGGCTGAGTAAATCGATAACGCTACAACCTGCATTTCTCATGACAAATCTGGGTCACCCCATTGACAAATTTCCAGCTACGCCACTGGTATGTTCAGCACATAGGCTGAGTACATCGATAAAGGATACATCCTGCATTTCTCATGGCAAACGTAGGGCACCCCATTGAGAAATTTCCAGCTACGCCACTGGTATGCTCAGCCCTTAAGCTGAGTACATCGATAAATATTACAAACTGCATTTCTCACGACAAATCTGGGCAGCCCATTGATAAATTCCCAGCTATGCTACTGGTATGGTCAGCACTTAGGCTGAGTATATCGATAACAGCTACAACCTGTATTTCTCATGACAAATCTGGGGCATCCCATTGAGAAATTTTCAGCTACAACACCACTGGTATGCTCAGTACTTTGGCTGAGTAAATCGATAACGGCTACAACCTGCATTTCTCATGACAAATCTGGGGCACCCCATTGAGAAATTTCCAGCTACGCCACTGGTATGTTCAGCACTTAGGCTGATTATATCGATAACGGATACACCCTGCATTTCAATGGGGTGCCCCATCCTTGCGTCGAATGCATGTTGTAGCCGTTATCAATGTACTCAGCCTAAGCGCTGAACATACACAGTACGGTAAGTCGAAACTTCTCAAATCGGTGCCGTTGTCATACGAAAAATCAGTTGTACCGTTATCAGCCTAATAGCTAAAGTGAGGCGGGCGGTTCAAGTTAATACGGTGCCCAAGATGAGTGAGTGCACATCGTTATCGATGTACTCAGCCTAAGCGCTGAGTATAGTAATGGCGTAGCTGGAAATTTCTTAATTGGGTGCTCAAGATTTGTCATGAGAAATGCAGGTTGTAGCCGTTATCGATGTACTCAACCTAAGCGCTGAGCATAGCAATGGCGTAGCTGGAAATTTCTCAATTGGGTGCCCCAGATTTGTCATGAGAAATGCAGGTTGTAGCCGTTATCGATGTACTCAGCCTAAGCGCTGAGCATAGCAGTGGCGTAGCTGGAAATTTCTTAATTGGGTGCCCAAGATTTGTCATGAGAAATGCAGGTTGTAGCCGTTATCGATGTACTCAGCCTAAGCGCTGAGCATAGCAGTAGGGTAGCTGGAAATTTCTCAATGGGGTGCCCCAGATTTGTCATGAGAAATGCCGGTTGAAGTCGTTATCGATGTATTCAGCCTAAGCGCTGAGCATAGCAGTGGCGTAGCTGGAAATTTCTCAATGGGGTGCCCCAGATTTGTCATGAGAAATGCCGGTTGAAGTCGTTATCGATGTATTCAGCCTAAGCGCTGAGCACAGCAGTGGCGTAGCTGGAAATTTCTTAATTGGGTGCCCAAGATTTGTCATCAGAAATGCAGGTTGTACCCGTTATCGATGTACTCAGCCTAAACGCTGAGCATAGCAGTAGGGTAGCTGGAAATTTCTCAATTGGGTGCCCCAGATTTGTCATGAGAAATGCCGGTTGAAGTCGTTATCGATGTATTGAGCCTAAGCGCTGAGCATAGCAGTAGGGTAGCTGGAAATTTCTCAATGGGGTGCCCCATATTTGTCATGAGAAATGCATGTTGTAGCCGTTATCAATGTACTCAGCCTAAGCGCTGAACATAGCAGTAGGGTAACTGGAAATTTCTCAATGGGGTGCCCCAGGTTTGTCATGAGAAATGCAGGTTGTACCCGTTATCGATTTACTCAGCCTAAGCGCTGATCATACCAGTGGCGTAGCTGAAAATTTCTCAATGGGATGCCCCAGATTTGTCATGAGAAATGCAGGTTGTAGCCGTTATCGATGTACTCAGCGTAAGCGCTGAGCATAGCAATAACGTAGCTGGGAATTTCTCAATTAGGCGCCCTAGATTTGTCATGAGAAATGCAGGTTGTTGCCGTTATCGATATACTCAGCCTAGCGCTGAGCATAACAGTGGCGTAGCTGGAAATTTCTCTATTGAATGCCCCAGATTTGTCATGAGAAATGCAGGTCGCAGCCGTTATCGATGTACAGGCTAAGTGCTGAGCATAGTAGTGACGTGGCTGGAAATTTCTCAATTGGGTGCCACAGATTTGTCATGAGAAGTGCAGGTTGTAGCCGTTGTCAATGTACTCAGCCTAAGCGCTGAGCATAACAGTGGGGTAGGTAGAAATTTTTCAATGGGGTGCCGGAGATTTGTCAAGAGAAATGCAGGTTGCAGTCGTTATCGATGTACAGGCTAAGTGCTGAGCATACCAGTGGCGTAGCTGGAAATTGCTCAATGGGGTCCCTTAGATTTGTCATGAGAAATGCAGGTAGTAGCCGTTATCGATATACTCATCCTAAGTGCTGAGCATACCAGTGGCGTAGCTAGAAATTTCTCAATGGACGCCCCAGATTTGTCATGAGAAATACAGGTTGTAGCTGTTATCGATATAGTCAGTCTAAGTGCTGACCATACCAGTAGCATCGCTGGGAATTTTTCAATGGGCTTTCCCAGATTTATCGTGAGAAATCCAGTTTGTAGCCGTTATCGATGTACTCAGCTTAAGAGTTGACCATACCAGTGGCGTAGCTGGAAATTTTTCAATTGACTGCCCCAGATTTATCATGAGAAATGGAGGATGTATCCGTTATCGATATACTCAGCCTAAGTTCTGAGCATAGCAGTGGCGTAGCTGGAAATTTTTCAATGGGGTGCCCCAGATTTGTCATGAGAAATGCAGGTTGTAGCCGTTATCGATATATGTACTCAGCGTAAGTGCTAAGCATACCAATGGTTTAGCTGGAAGTTTCTCAATTGAATGCCCAGATTTGTCATGAGAAGTGCAAGTTGTAGCCGTTAGCGATGTACTCAGCCCAAGCGCTGAGCATAGCAGTGGCGTGGCTGGAAATTTCTCAATGGGGTGCCCCAAATTTGTCATGAGAAATGCAGGTTGTAGCCGTTATCGATATATATACTCAGCGTAAGTGCTGAGCATACCAGTGGCGTAGCCGGAAATTTTTCAACTGGCTGCCCCAGATTTGTCATGTGAAATGCAGGATGTATCCGTTATCGATATACATACTCAGCCTAAATGCTGAGCATAGCAGTAGGGTAGCTGGAAATTTCTCAGTGGGATGCCCCAGATTTGTCATGAGAAATGTAGGTTGTAGCCGTTATCAATGTACTCAGCCTACAGCCTAAACGCTGAGTATAGCATTGGCGTAGCTGAAATTTCTCAATGGGGTGCCCCAGATTTGTCACGAGAAATGCAGGTTGTAGCCGTTATCGATGTACTCAGCCTAAGGGCTGAGCATAGCAGTAGGGTAGCTGGAAATTTCTCAATGGGGTGCCCCAGGTTTGTCATGAGAAATGCAGGTTGTACCCGTTATCGATATACTCATTCTAAGTGCTAAGCATACCAGTGGCGTAGCTAGAAATTTCTCAATGGACGCCCCAGATTTGTCATGAGAAATACAGGTTGTAGCTGTTATCGATTTACTCAGTCTATGTGCTGACCATACCAGTAGCATAGCTGGGAATTTTTCAATGTGCTGCCCCAGATTTGTCGTGAGAAATCCAGTTTGTAGCCGTTATCGATGTACTCAGCCTAAGCGCTGAGCGTAACGGTTGCGTAGGTTGAAATTTCTCAATGGGGTTCCCCAGATTTGTCATGAGAAATGCAGGTTGCAGTCGTTATCGATGTACTCAGGCTAAGTGCTGAGCATACCAGTGGCGTAGCTGGAAATTGCTCAATGGGGTGCCTTAGATTTGTCATGAGAAATGCAGGTAGTAGCCGTTATCGATATACTCATTCTAAGTGCTAAGCATACCAGTGGCGTAGCTAGAAATTTCTCAATGGACGCCCCAGATTTGTCATGAGAAATACAGGTTGTAGCTGTTATCGATTTACTCAGCCTAAGTTCTGAGCATAGCAGTGGCGTAGCTGGAAATTTCTCAATGGGGTGCCCCAGATTTGTCATGAGAAATGCAGGTTGTAGCCGTTATCGTATATATACTCAGCGTAAGTGCTGAGCATACCAATGGCTTAGCTGGAAGTTTCTCAATTGAATGCCCAGATTTGTCATGAGAAGTGCAAGTTGTAGCCGTTCGCGATGTACTCAGCCCTAGCGCTGAGCATAGCAGTGGCGTGGCTGGAAATTTCTCATTTGGGTGCAATAGATTTGTCATGAGAAGTGCAGGTTGTAGCCGTTATCGATGTACTCGGCCTAAGCGCTGAGCATAACAGTGGCGTAGGTAGAAATTTCTTAATGGGGTGCCCGAGAGTTGTCATGAGAAATGCAGGTTGCAGCCGTTATCGATGTACTCAGGCTAAGTGCTAAGCATACCAGTGGCGTAGCTGGAAATTTCTCAATGGGGTGCCCGAGATTTGTCATGAGAAATGCAGGTTGTAGCCGTTATCGATGTACTCAGGCTAAGTGCTGAGCATACCAGTGGCGTAGCTGGAAATTTTTCAATGGGGTACCCGAGATTTGTCATGAGAAATGCAGGTTCCAGCCGTTATCGATGTACTCAGCCTAAGCGCTGAGCATAACAGTGGCGTAGGTAGAAATTTTTCAATGGGCTGCCCCAGATTTGTCGTGAGAAATCAGTTTCTAGCCGTTATCGATATACTCAGCTTAAGGGCTGAGCATACCAGTGGCGTAGCTGGAAATTTCTCAATGGGGTGCCCCAAAGTTGTCATGAGAAATACAGGTTGTAGCCGTTATCGATATATACTCAGCGTAAGTGCTGAGCATACCAGTGGAAAACCGGAAATTTTTCAACTGGCTGCCCCAGATTTGTCATGAGAAATGCAGGATGTATCCGTTATCGATATACCTACTCAGCCTAAATGCTGTTCATAGCAGTGGCGTAGCTGGAAATTTCTCAATTGAATGCCCCAGATTTGTCATGAGGAATGCAAGTTGTAGCCGTTATCGATGTACTCAGCCTAAGCGCTGAGCATAACGGTTGCGTAGGTTGAAATTCCTCCGTGAGGTTCCCAAGATTTGTCATGAGAAATGCAGGTTGCAGTCGTCATCGATGTACTCAGGCTAAGTGCTGAGCATACCAGTAGCGTAGCTGGAAATTTTTCAACTGGCTGCCCCAGATTTGTCATGAGAAATGCAGGATGTATTCGTTATCGATATACTCAGCCTAAATGCTGAGCATAGCAGTGGCGTAGCTGGAATTTTCTCAATTGAATGCTCCAGATTTGTCATGAGAAATACAGGTTGTAGCTGTTATCGATATACTCAGCCTAAGTGCTGACCATACCAGTGGCATAGCTGGGAATTTATCAATGGGCTGCCCAGATTTGTCGTGAGAAATGCAGTTTGTAATATTTATCGATGTACTCAGCTTAAGGGCTGAGCATACCAGTGGCGTAGCTGGAAATTTCTCAATGGGGTGCCCTACGTTTGCCATGAGAAGTGCAGGATGTATCCTTTATCGATGTACTCAGCCTATGTGCTGAACATACCAGTGGCGTAGCTGGAAATTTGTCAATGGGGTGACCCAGATTTGTCA
>JASANE010004795.1:0-41894 GCA_030248225.1 Trileptium ribeirensis
ACCATTCTATTTTGCCAATTTCCAAAAATCCTGTTAAAAAACGGTTTGTAGCATAATGAAACCCGAGATAAAACCTTCCCAACAAAATGACACAACTCCCAATTACAATCTATGCATTTTCTTTTCGCCAAAAACTTTTGAAAATTCGTCAATTTTAGTCAAGACAATTGTGTCAAAATTAAATCAGATGGTTTTGTTCGCGAATACTTGAATACAATTTTAGTGATTTTCGGTTAGCGAAAACCTATTGAATTTGAGATTACACAACAAAAGATAACGACTCGATAACAACTATAGTATCGATGCAAAATAGGATGGTTGGTGGGCCTGTTTTAGGTTTACTCATGTATTAAACTACGTCATATTATTCAGGATCTCTAGTTTTGAAAAAGTATGAGGCTATAACTCAGATATTTTGTTATAAAGTATAAAATCTCTGAAAAAACAATTCTTTATGCTAAAATTGTGTCATGGTCGTTCGAAATGTATTAAAATTCATTCGAATTAGTTCAGAAAGATTGGAAACTTTGCTTAAGAAAATGTTAATAATTAGTCCGAGAACTGTGTGAACAATTTTGTCCAGCAGAAGTTTATGAGAGTAAAAATCATTGTTGAATGAAACCACACAACCCAAACAAGATCAGTGATCATTCAACATATATTAAAATTTATTTAAAATGTGGCTAAAAAGTTAATCTTTTAAAATTAATTTTTAGTTCAAGAAACACTAAAATTTAATTCGAGGCAGTTCAAACATTTTGCCCGATAAGGGTAAAATTTTGTCAATATCGATATGTATTCATCCTTATAATATCTGTATGTAGGTTGTCTAGATATAAAATATTGACGACAGGAATATTCTTTTAAGGTTTAGTCAATTATTTATTTTTGCTAAAAAGTAAAATGTTTTATTATTCATGAGTCATTAAAAATATTTGTAGTATTATCTGAAATTATACTGATTTTCAGTTCAATTTTTTAAAATCAGTTATTCAGGACTCTAGTTCGGGTAAAAAGCTAGATTGGTAATAATTACCATTTTAGATCGGCGAAAACTATGGATGGTACCGGCACCATCATGTCCAATGGTTTCATGTCTCCAAACCAGGCTATGTCGTATATCCGCTCGAAGATTCCTTTCAACTGTACACTTTACGCCAAGGGTTTGGAACGGAAATTGTTCATAGAACATTATATCGGAAACCAAGCGTTCCACGTGATTGATTTAGTGGATCAAAATGTGCCTAGTTACCGGTTTTTAGAGCGGTATGTTCAGGCAGACTGCTGCCAATTCCACAACGGAAAGAAGATACATCAGCAAAAGTTTTGCACATCATTTTGCCTGAATTTGCTTCTAAATTTTATCGCAATTCGAAGAAAACTTTGAAATTTTTGTAAAATGATTTTGCTTCCAAAAACTTAAATGATTTATTCTTGTTTATACAATATTTGGAGCGGTAATTATTGTTTCGGTGTTAAGAAATAGAAAAAGGCATACATTCCTACAATATTTACAACAAAATAAGTAAATATGTAAGGATAAGAAGAGTTTCTCAAAAAAAAGAAGCTGTAGATTTTCCAACGAAAAAATATTTGATATTTCCTCAAAAGTAATATTTAAGTTTTATCCACTGTACTTTGTACCGATTAGCGAGAGTAATAGCTAACATTCATTACATTTGCAATTAAAATGCGTCATGTAATCGTGGAGTATATGTATGTCATGAGAAAAACGCTATACAATATGACCAGCTTATTATAATATAAAATAAACATATGATTAAGAATAATAAAGTGATTTCATTTCAACTGATCTTTTGATGAACAAAAGTTTACATTGAGCGTTATCGAACTTTAACTGACGGTCAATAATAAGATGTAGGATAAGCCTAAGAATTATTCTTAAGCGAATGGACGATGTTGGCTGTTTGTAAATTAGGAAAATATTTTAAAAACTTGACAATCGTCATGAAGATTATATGCTATTACAAGGAAAACGGATTGTTACGAAATAAAGGAAAAGCAATCAAGGTTAGATTCCCATTTGTTGAATTGAACCTATGAATCAATGCAATACATTAATTCTGGAATTAAAATGTTCCGGTTGAAAACTATTTCCTATGCATCTAGGTCCATGCATCCGCTAATTGCAAACATTACAGGTTTAAAAGAATAAAAATTTAAGATATATAAATTAACGCTTCAAAAATATCGATTGTGAATGTAATTGTAACAACTAGACAGACGTTTTTGAGGTTTCTGAAAAGGTGCTCAGATATTTTTTGCGGAGCATTCGAATGTTTGTCAAAACACAACGCACGTTTTTGAGATTTCTGAAAAGGTACCACTTGGGACCACAAAAACGGCTGTCGCCAAAAGGGGTCTTATACTACTCCCGTTATAACTGTGCCTAATGTTTGTTACATTTTCCACCCTTTAGGAATGGAATAAATATGATTTAGCACGGGGTCTGACTCTTAGGATGCCCTGAATCCCATGTGGATACTTGAGATATATACCCATATTTGCACAAAAGTCATTGGCGTAACGCCTAGTTACGGCCTCCCTATTAAAACATGGGTTAGAGCTGTCTCTGACCCCTAGTCTCGGAGGTTTAAAAACCCAGGTTACTAATGATACTTTTTATCTTTAATAAGATATTTAAGTCACGCACGAAATAATTTGAGCTTCTGTTAAGTATAATTGTGCAATAATGCGCTAGTACACTTAAGCCGCCACCAACCATTACAGTTTCCTATTTCGTATAAAAATTGTTACGGGAGGCTTTTTAATGAATTGAATTTCGGTGCAAATCTGCTCGCGAACACATCACTTTGCTAACTGAAATCGAACCATTTCGCCTTCACGAAAATTCAAGGAAAATAACTGAAATTTTTGATGACGGAAGTCTATCGAATTTGAATTAAGCGGATTGTGTTCGCAAACTTGACAACACAACTATACGATCGATTCGCTTATGACGTCAGTAATGCATTAAATTTGTTCTCGAATACTGTATATAATCTAAATTCAAGCTGATAGGTATTAAAGAACCAAATATATGCAAAAGGAAAATCGCCAAAATTCTGTTCAACGACAAGGTATAATTTCTTTCACTTGGTTTCGATTTTCCCAATGTTCGATTAACGAAAAGCATTTAATAAGGGTTTGCGATTTGATATCGATTTTACAAAAGAGGATGGTGGGCCAAATTTTCTTAAGTTTATTCGCGCATAAGGCAATTTAAAAGAGCACCCCCAGATTAACTCAGGGAATCACACTGCAAGTATTTCAGTCCCACAGTATAATTTTTGTACGATAGTAATTTGGAGTGTAATGGAACCTCCAAAGGTTGACAATTTAGACACAGCGAATGAGCGCGGAATCACTGAGTCATCGAAACAACGTCATGGCTCCGGATTGTACCAAAAAATGAAATGGGACCTTCATCAATTTAGACCATGGTCATCTAAATCTAACAATCGTGAAAAGGCAGCTTAGAAATCCCCTCGTAATGCTGTTAAAAGGTAAAAAGCAATCCTCAAAACGAATTATATATATATATATAAAACATCAAATAATTTTCTTTGCATTGGACAAATTATATAAAATATCAATTCTGAGACCACTTTGGAGACGCACTTGCCGAACGAAGGAGCAAAAAATTGCCAGAGACTAAGATTTAAACCAACAGGACAGAAACTTCTTGAAATTTAGAAATAAATCTCAAACTACCACGAAAATGGAATTTCAAACTGACCTGTATACAGTGTGGGTTGTGTGAACCGCACTATTCCAACCCCCAGGTTTGTTACTCAATGTCGTCCCCCACATACAAGAAACCTCGTCTAAATCCATGACTTATTAATCCGATAAACTCATGTTTTCTGTATAAACATTAAAAATTTTTAAACAATACTTACTATAATTTTTAATGCTAAACGTTGTGTTATGGCTTGAAAATATTGGTACGACAGTTACTAGTATATACCTGACAAAATAGAAATATGTAGTATCTCAAATAAAAATTTGTCACCCCACAGTTCGAAATTGCGACCAAAAGTGAACCTGGGTGTCCCCGTAAATTCTTTATGCGTTTCAGAAGGCTACGAACATACTAGGTGTCATGTTTATCCATTTAAAGCCCTAATGGCTGCTATATTGGATACATATCATACACATACAGTTGCCTTAATAGCATTCAGCAACACTGAAACCTTATAGACCTTCGTCGCTCGTTCAGTTAAACTAAATCGAAGAAATGTCAAAATTTAGGTTTTTATGCCCTGCAGCATCACGCATGTTAAAGACATATGCTATTCAGGTTTAGGTCAATACAACCAACGTGTATGTTTAATGTAAAAAATATATATAAGTATCGAAGGTCCGCCGCCATAGGCAGGGCGGGTGGATTAGGAGATGTCGGGAAGGCCATAAGGGGGTAAATTTTCTTAAATCACAAGTTTTGCCCTGAATGTTTGCTAATTTGCGCTAAATTTTTCCTAATCCCGTCTATTTTGTCCAATTTTAAACCATTTCTGTAATTTTAACCATATACTTTGCCAATTCCCGCTAACTTTCGGAGCACGGCGGAACATTCAGGGTGGTAAATGTGGCTTGGGAGTCCGACCATTAGGTGATAACCCCACTATCGTTACCTATGAGATATGACCAGTTTAAACTATTCGCTTGCCTCATCGCCAAGGTGATGAATTCTGAGTGTTGATATGTAATTTAGAGAGACGTACACAGTTTGCGTTGCTTTAATAGTTAAGATATATATAGCAATTCATTGTGTGTTTAGGAATTTAAAATGTTCATCTATATATAGGATGAATTGCTCTACAAAATGAGATCGATAATGTCCATCACCCATATAGCTAGAGCGGTTCAGAAGATATTGCTGATTTTCGTGTACTTTGGGCCAACTCAAAAATCCATATTGACAAATCCCCGCAGCGTAGATAAATAAATCAGCGGTACATCATCCACACAGTACTTAGTTATACAAAGGGTGAATTGATCTACAAAATGAGAAGAAAAACATCCACATAGCTCGAGAGCTTACGGACGTACTGTCATTTTCGTGTATTTTAGGCATCTCGGGCCCATCATAAACCCTTTTAACCCCAGCCGACGGCAGATTTAATATAATTTTTACCTGTAGCTTCATAAAGGCTGCATCCCAATATCACCCATATAGGTAACTCCGTCGGTTCAAGAGATTTGGCTATTTTCGTGGATTTTGCGTCTCTTGATCACATTGATAAACCCAGTTTTACCTATCCCTGTTGCGTAAATAATGAAAAGCGGTACCTGGCTATCCAAACTGGGGAGGGTCGGGTGGTATTTTCATGTACTAACCAAGAACTCATTTTAACCCAACCGTTCAGCGTAATTAAAGACCACAGCGGTACATCATCCTGGGCTCTCCATTTTTGCCAGGGGGCATGAACCAGGGCCCCCCTGGTTCCGAACCGGGGGTGCCCGATTTTGCCAGGGGTCATTTTGCCAAGAGAAAAACGGTTAAAAATCGTGTCAAAAACACTGCCAAAATGCTTTTGATGGAGACAAAAAGCTATTATGAAGGAAATTTTGATAAATTTTTGGCTTCAGAATTTAATTTTAGTACAAATTTTGATCATTTTTTTGTACTTTGGACCTATTGGAAACAAAAAAATTTTCCAAGAGGCGATGAACCGGGGGGAGCCCAAAATTTTGCCAGGGGCCACGAACCGGGAAGCACATGTTTTGAACCAGGGGGCACCGAAAAATGCCAGGCCCCCCATTTGGAGAGCCCAGTCATCCGCCGTTATATAGAGGCTGCATTACTTCACAAAATGAGCTCAAAATCACCCATATAGCTCGAGCAGTTCAGGAGGTATTGTCATTTTTGTGTATTTTGGACGTCTTCGGCCCATTCAAATACCAAATTTATATATCCCAACCCTGCAGCGTAAATAATGATGTACAGTCACATATAGGGTGAATTCCTGCACAAAATGAGACCCAAAACATCCATATGACTCGAGCGGTTACGAACGAACTGTTATTTTCGTGTATTTTGGGCCTCTTGGGCCCATCAAAAACCCTTTTAATCCAATCAGTCAGCGCAATAAATATAATTTTTCATCTGTAGCTACATAGAGGTTGTATCCCAATATAACCCATATACGTACCTCTGTCGGTTCGGGAGATTTTGCCATTTTCGTGTTTTGGGTGTCTTGGGCCTCTTTTAAAACCCCTTCGGACCCTAATCTGTAGCCATTCGTCGAATTCGTAGTGATGTTATTCTACTGTAGAAAAAGACCCATGGCCATGGTGCTGTCGACTTGGATGTCTCGAACTTTTTCTCCCCTGGATGTCCCTTAAGGTCACAACCTTAAGTTCCAGACTATCGACACATCGTTCAAGCAGAGGCTCCATGCCGCCCACTGTAATCGCACACATTTGTATTCTCAACTCTATGGCCTCGTTTTCACGAGGCTGAATCATCTCCGACGTGTGCTGGTCATGAATGAAGGAGCAATCGAAAGAAGGTCGACACTACGATCTCACTACGAGAAGTACCTTGGACACGAAATGTACATAATCAATCCTGCAAAAGCTTTATGAAGAGTTTTATAGAATCGTTATTGCTCTACCAAATGAACCTGATTTGGCCTAAATATCTGCAACGGTTACTGAGATACAACGAAGAATATGTTTTGTCGAACCCCTTTTGACCCAACCCGAGCCCCTTCGAACCGTTTTACGTTTGAGAAGAGAATTGGAACCCGTTTTCGCGTCTAACTAAAAAGCAAAAAAGACTTTAAACAATCGAATGAGCAGTCGCGCGAGTCAATCGGCGCTGGGAAAGTTGAGGTTATGTGTGTTACACCAAAAAACAAAGAAACGGACACCGTCGCAATTTACTACTCTTGCCAGTGAAAATTCTCCGGTGTGTTCGTTTCACTCAGTGCTCAGAATTCAAATATGCCCATCGTTTATCCACCCAAAAGCAACAACTCCGTTAATGAAAGTTTCGGAACCTAAAATGTGGTGTTCCCAAATTACCCAAAACAACAAGTTTACAGTCAGTGTCAAGTTTGTGATAATCTATGCATGTTATAATTTACGCTGGACAAATATAAATCCAGATTCGCAATTAAATTCTTGTTGGCGTCGAATGAAAAATGTGAGAATCCTATGTGATAATTTATCCACACATATTTATACATTATAACAAGCATTTGTGACATAGAAACCGTGGCCCATGTCAACTTTAGGGACCGGACGTCATAACGTTAGAAAATGGAACAGCTTAAAGCGGAGGGATTGGGGGGCGGCAGCCCCCAACTTAGGCTTAGTACATCGCTCTTACGGGGACCTTAGCTTAGGCTAAGATTTAGGGTTGGTACAACGAAAACGGCATGGCATGCATTATATTTCGGCCCCTAAAGCTGACATGGACCGAAATCGTGATGCAGCCGCACTGCAAACGTTAAAACCAAAAACTATGCCTGCCACAACACAAAACTACCACCAACAACGAAGCTAATTGGACAATATTTAACTAACCCGCAGCAGCGTTGAAACAATTAACGAAGCAGCCATAGTGCCAGAGGCTAAAACGTGAATAAATTGATCTTGTGTTTTAATCCAACGAAGCTAATTCAGTCATGTAACCTTAAAATTGAATAAATATATATAAGCTAACTAAATATTCGAAAATTCCAGAGAAAACAAATATATACTGTAATGAACATTTATAATAAATAATCACGATTTTAATCTATCTATCGATATCGTATGTACAGCTCTTATAGAAAAGGGTTTTAGGCGCTAGGTCCATTGTGCTACGCTGAGCAGACCTACAATGTTAACTTCCTTCTAGCAGTCTTACTTAGATAAAAAGGGCTATTTTGGCCAAACAAAACGCGCCCCACCCCTCAAAAAAATAAGTTTGAGCTACATTTTAGGGTTTCTTATTTTCCACTCATACATAATTATGAGGTGAAATTTTACCGCTTGCGATAGCCCAACGCTTAAACTGTAACATTTCGCCAAATTGTCAATGCGCACCCGTTTGGGGAACGGCAAGTGCCACAATACTGCCAAAATTCTCGATATGTACTACACTTCCACTATAAACAATTATTTTTTGTGTTTTAGTGCGACTGCCCCATCGAATGATTTTCCGTACGAAGTGTTCACGCAAGGACATAATATTTCACACTCAGACGCAATAACTTCGACCAAGAAAAATGTGCAAAATCTGTACATACCCCCTTCCCTTCAACCAAAAAATCAAAGTAAATAAACGTATACATAGCCTGAGCTGGCAATAAATACATTTATTAATCTTAATTATGATTATTCATAAATAAAGTTTGAATAATTACATTTGCAAATTATTTAAAATTTCAAGTGTTTTTAGCGGCGGGGGTGAAAGGTGCCAGGGTCAATTGCTCTCCCACACGAAAAGCCAAAAATACTCTAGCTATTTGGCTAGAGTGGTAAAAACATGCGCGTAAAATAAAGTACCTGTATGTCAGTAGAGATGCAGGGTACCATGAATGCATCGAACAACGGGTCACCTGTTGCATAACTAGTAACTCTATCAAGATTGCAGAGCGTAGTTTTAAATCTGCACAGAGAAAAAATTCGAAAATTAAGATAAAAATAACCGTGCTTTAGATATTCGATAGCAGCAGCAACAGTTAATTTTTGCTTACAAAACAAGAGTAGACAACTTAAGATTTGACTTTACGCTGTTTTTACCGATTATAAGGACATTTTCGAATGAACTAAAATTTATTTACCTGTGAACCCTTGGGTTCCCCTAACCGTGACCCCGAATTTGCAACACGGGACCCGCTAAACCCAAGCAAATGATAATTGTCATCTCTGTCAAGGCCAACTATAAAACATTTACTACTAAGTAGTTTTTAAATTACATATACACTCGGAAAGTTTAGATATCGAGTTATTTGTGTTTGAAAGCAATACGATCCTAGGTAATGTCACGTTCATCACTAAACACTATACAGAGCTAGAGCAGTATCAAATATTTCTCCCTTCGGTGTTGATCTTAGACACCCAGTTGCTATAAAAGAGCCAAGCTTTGTTACTTTTAACGATTTTGTGGCATGTGACAACTTTAGCCTATTCCACCAGACATCCCCAGCAGTTATAAAAGCGGCCTGTAAATAAGTGTAAAAACTCCTTGTACAAACGGGGACTTAAACCAGCGGTATTCTGAACTGCACTCTACACTGTTAACCATAACATCACATGGGCGATTTTCCAATGTACATATAATTTACAACGTATTAAGCAATGCGCTATAATATAGTGCGTCTTTTTCCCGTCACTTTATGTGTACATGACATATATATACAGTATACACCGAGTCAGTCATATTTCAGACATTTCCACTGGTTGGTAAGACGGTGTTCCGTCAGTCACCTGTAAATATAATCCGGTAATTATTGTTGTTACCATGTAAATAAGTTTGAAAACTCGCTGCTGTTTAATATGGCTGCATTGCAACTGTTGTGATATCGGATGGTGAAGCTCAATCGGTAATGCGCCTGCTTACGGACCCAAAAGCAAGAGATCGTGGGTTCAATTGCCGCCGAAGCCAAACTTTTCAGGCGCCTGCTTTTCACACTTGTGGCCAGGCCTGAATGAAAAATTGCTTACACTCCCCAGACACCAACCAACGACCTTCTGAACTGCATTCCAGCGTGATAACCACCATACCAAATTGTTGAGTTTCCATGTATGTAATTTAAAATATGTTATTTATAATACAGGTTTCATTTATACATATATATATATACTGTATATCATTACATGACGTATTATATATACGAAGGAGTCATATTATTGCGCAAGGTCCGAACCGAGCAAGCATTTATTTGTATTTATACTGATAAATTTTACCGTGTTCGTCAGTCCAGCTAGTTTTGTCTAAATATCTCAGGAATCATCATATTATCATTAGGTTATTTTTATTTTTCTTATGATAGCGTATAGCCTGGTCTGCTACCGTATACTTATAGGTTCTATCTATGCAACTCACCCATGCAGCATGGTGGACTTCCTTTAAAGAGGTACCCCTTTATTTTTTGTGACCGAGAGAAAATGTGGATTTTCCTCATATCTCGAAACGCAGGGGTCCAGTATGAAAAAAGTTGCATATATTATTTATTTGCCTTGATAAAATCTAGGACATTGTTGATCAACATTTTCTGTCAGATTCACGGTTAATGAGATAAGGGCACAAAATAGGGTACAGAGGGGACCCATTTTAACCCTTTATATCCCATATTTTTAAATAATCGTTAATATAGTCACTATAGAAGCTTTTGGGGTCACTGAAAACAATCGAGTAATTCATTTGAACGTAGTTATGACCGATGTTCCCTTTTTGGAACAGTGCTATATCATGTGGGAACGCCTCCACAGGCAAACATGCATTATTTCGTTATTTTAAATGTAATGTCATATATTATAGCATCTATTACTATAAAGGTTTTCGGGGATGCTGAAAACGATGGAGTGATTCATTTGAAGGTATCTGTGACAGATTTAACCATTTTGTAACGGCACTGTATCCTTAGACTCCCCGATAACTATGACCGATGTACTTTTTAAAAATGCTACTGTATAAGCATGAAACATCATCGCATTGAGCCATGAATGATTTCGTCATTTTCAACGTAATGTGATAGTTGGCTCTGTATTTGCGGTTATAAAAGTCTTCGAGGACGCTGAAAACGATGAAGTGATTAATTTGGGTGTATGTATTTCCGATGTAGACCTATATTGGAATGGTATAACGGTAATTGCAAACGTTGATTGGAATAGATCGTGTAGTACCACAGGTTATGGCAAAACTTCTAAATTAGGGAAACAAAAGCTCACCGTATCGTATATTAGCATACTTTCTGGCCGTTCTAAAGGTAAATATTAAATAGTAGATAATGCTGGAATATATCTCATAGAATATTGTGTCCGGAAGAGTGTGAGAGCGTGTGATTAACTCAAAGGAGGTATGACTACGACGACGAATTCTTCTGTTGTAAGGATTGTTACCTCGCCGTATATTACTCGTGGGCTATAAAATGACGTTATTTGTCTAAGATGACTAAGTGCCATAACGTAAGAACTTCAATTTAGAACTCCATCGTGTTAAAGTGTTAGTTGGACATTAAGTCTAACGCATGAACTGTTGCAAGTTTTTGGTAAATCAGCAGTGCCGACCTAGTCGTTTAAGCATCCCGCTACAAATTGGCATTTCGTTGTATTAACGAATAAATAGTTATAATCGATTGGCTATTGTTGGTGTCCGTGAAGGAGAGCGTAATAAAACTGGATTACTAACTCGCAGAGCTGTTATTGCCGTTGGGTTGTCTCCAAAACCCGTAACACTAAGAAACCTAACTATCACCACTTTGCTAGCACGCTAGACCACGATCTCGCACACTCCAGCTACTAGAGAATTAGAATATTTGGTGGCCAGAATTGTAATTAAATTGTGTCATTGGTGTGTTATAGTAGTGTCTGGGGGTCCGAGCGCCGCGTAAGCACGATACCGCGTCACTGCAGAAAAAGAACAAGCTCCGATAGATTGAGTGACAACGAATTAGCTTTAGATTAGCTATTACTTTGATAAGGCTCTTGTGAATTGATACAATCGCCCCCAACTGGCTGACGACTGTACGATTATTTGATTACCTTAACCTGAGTTTTAGAGTTACTCTATTACGTGCCGGTTATTTTACTGTATCAACCCCGACTGGCTGACGAACTACTTAGGTAAAACTATATAGTAGTGGTCGACCCCTAGGCCCCCGACTGGTTGGCCAACTGGCTGGTTATGAGGTAAAGATGTCTCGAGGTGGTTATTTGAGTCCACACCCCTTACTCGCCCCGGTCTTCTCAGTAGTACTTCCTGTGGAATTTCCCTCGACCGGCTGACAACTCCAACAGGTCGCATTACTAACCACGAAGCATCTGATACTTCTCTCCCGGGCTTTTCTCACTCGACACTTAAGGCCGATCTTTGAATTATTACTAACTAATAATAATTTGCTACGTAGCGCTGCTATTATAGTTGTGGCCACTTCGTTCTTTTATAAGGAAGCTAGTGCTATTAAATAAATATTGAAGAGTTTTACACTTATTTGTGATGTACTTTATACCACCTGAGTCTAGAAGTGCAACACCGCAAGCCTGTAAAACTACGCGCAATTTTTATGCGCCGCCAGTTAATATGCTTAGTTAAATTATAGAGAAACCGGTAAACTCCGCATTTAAACCCGCGAATACTATGTCACTAGGTTAGCTGAAACTCGGGATAACGCGCGAACTATAGAACACAAATGACTACCACATCGTGGTAGCTATATCGCAGTTGAACATAATTATAAAATAAAAACAATTTATAGCGTAATTCTTTACGCTAGTTACGGAAGCAACCAAGTTTTGAGAAAGACAGGCAACAACTAGTGAATGTTTTTACTTACAGCTAACTACAGCTTAGCTAATAAAACAAAAGAAAGAAAAATTTGCAAATTACCCGAAACAAAACAACAAAATTAAACTTTAGGGAGTTACAAAAATAGAGGCCAATAAATAATGATTTTATGTAAAATTGGATTTTTGGGTCGAGACATGAAATTTTGTAATTTTTGGGGAGGTTTGGGCCCAGGGAACCTTTGGTAGCCTGCCAAATCCTCGACAGAAATATAACTGTTATTTTATGGTGTTGTCACGGGGGTAGGGTTTGGATGGGGATCTTTCCTTATGACGGCTATCGGTATTAAAAGGGGCGGGGTTCGTCATCGGAAGATTGTGTGGTCCGAGGTGTGGCCAGTAGTATACCGGTGGGACGTTTGTTTGCCGCGCGTCCTCCTTGGCGTGATCAGTGGTCGTGCCCTATATTTCGCGAAGCGGCGTGCTTCTTGCTCAGTTCAATCACTACGGTTCAGGTATTTGATTATCAAACATGTAGTGAATAACGTTTATTATAATACTGGATAAAACAATTAGGCACAATAGTTGAGTACTTAGCACCCGTAGGCTATGACAAGCTTTACTAATTGAGCAGCTAGAGTTCACCCGTAGGTTGCTTTCGCCCGTACTATTCTTTAGTACTGATACTTTCTAACCGCTCTCTGTAAAGCACACCAGATACTTTTTTGCCTTCCTCTAGATTTTGTCACTGTTCGTCACTAGCAGACTCCGTTATTTCGACCCTAGATCCTATTAGTTCCCGTTAGAAGATGTACTAATTTAGTACGCCTATTGTGTGGTTCGTACGAATGACGTCCCCCCAATGACTGACGACGCACGTTTATCTAAGTATCTAAACCTAGGACCTAGATTTACGCAAGTACAATCCTTATTTATGAATTAAGTTTAAGTAAGCACAGATTACTTTTAATTTAGCTATTACATTAATAATGCTCTTGTGGGTTCATACAATCTACCCCCGAATGGCTGGCGCGATTGCAGAGTTAACTGATTACCTTAACCTGAGCCTTAGATTTACGCTACTAAGTGCAGTTTATATTATGTTTTGTAGTCGCCCCCGAATGACTGGCTGGCTACTTACGATGAACTATCTAATAGCGGTCGACTACTAAATAGCTGAAGTCTCTTACTCTGTGCAGACCCCGAATGGCTGCCGTACACATGAGAGATTCCAGGCCCCCGAATGACTGGCCTAAAATTAGTAGTTGGGATCTACTGGAGGCTCGAGGTGGTAATCAACCCCTTACTCAACCGGTCTTCTCAAAACTAACGCCCCTTCTTTAGCCGCCCCGAATGGCTGCCGCACCCAATAAGTGACGCTACTACCCACGGACCCACCTTTCCTGCTCGCCCTGGCTTTCTCACTCGACACTTGGGGCCGAAATTTGTACATATTATTAACTACCATAGTTGATACAGTGTCCCTGTTATTACTTGGTTATAGACCTAAGATTTTCTTTAGGAAGAATTAATATTATTATGGTAACTAATAAGATTCTTAATTTACGTATGTGTGCAGCAATTCTTCACTAACTATTAATAATGCCACGATAAACCGCCACAAATTTCACACCACACTCATCCGCGCTCCTAGACACCATTCGGAAAGCCGAGTATAGGGTTTCCCTTTGCTGCACAACCAGATATGTATTGGAAAGCCGAATATAGGCCTTTCCTTCGATGCAATATCAACAACTCTCCGTGCTATACTAGACCGACCGCAAGTATTTGCGTTATTACAAGCTCAAGCCAATAAATTGATTAGAAAGCCAGAAAACAACAAACCAGAAGTTCTTTAGATACTTGAGTTGTTAGTAGCACAAATTCAGAACTAATAAACATTCCGCCGCAACTATATATTAGCGTGTCGACATCAATGTGTTAGCTAGGTGATCCCTTAAAATTAAAAACAATATCAAAACGATCATAGGTACAAATCAGTATTACTCCGGTAACTTTCGTGATCATTCAGCTCCCACTGAACGTAACTAAATCTATCTTAACATAAACATAGCTAATAAAACAATTAAAAGCAAATTATGCAAATTATTTAGAAAAGAAATCAATAAAATCCCATTTTCAGAAAATCACAAACTTGGGGACCAATAAATATAGGATTTAGTGAAATGAAAAGTTTTGAAACAATTTTTGTAATTTTGGTGGACTTGGGACCCCGGTAGCCTATGGGACCACCGACAATAACAATTGTCACTTGTGTTATTTTATCTTGTTTTCAAGGGGGTAGGGTTTTAGGATATTTTTATTATGACGGTTATCGGAATTAATCCTGGGAGGGGATTCGTCACTCGAAGATGTGGTGTTCCTACGCGTGGCCAGTAGAATGCCGGCAGAAAGCTATGATGAGTCTTTTACTTGTCGCGCGTCTATTTTACCTCCGCGTACTTGATCCGTGTGGCGGTGCGGCGTGTCTACTTCGATTTGCTCAGTAGGCCGTTTCAGTATGAAACCAAGAAAGCCACAGTTAGAAGATTTATTTAAAATTATTATAATACGCTAACAGTTAGTTAACGTCGGATCCGCTTCAAACAGCACTATGTGTTACTTATGCGTTGCTAATTTTCGAATACCTTAACCCACTCGTTCTAACTATGCACTATTGCAATTTCGCTTGGATGTTGGTTCGTTTTAATCCGGTTTTGATTGAGTGAACCTTGCTTTTATTTTTTCTCAAACTTAGGGTTGATCGCACTATTATACTAAATAGTTATTTGATATTTAGCGTTAGGTTAGGTATTAACGTTATTGTAAAATAATATAAATTATATCTACGAAATATATACTCGGTTCCGATTTCAACTTTTATTATTACATTTAAATCCTCCCCTGATTACCGCTGCCTTGTGGTTAGGGTTTTTCCCTCAGGCTAAGTACACCGCTTATTCCTGGTGTTTGGTGGAGCTGGCCTCCCACCAGTCAAAATTTGCCTCCTTACTTTCATGATACACACAAATAATAACACGGCCCCTATTCCCCGGAAGGCCTTTAGTGGTCAGGGGGCGCTTACAATCGCCGCGTCTACAATCCACTATTGTTCGGATGGTTTCAGACGTCAATACAACCACGGCTTGGACTCTGTCTCGGGGTTAGACCACAATGGGAGGTTGGTCACCAGCGTACTTCCTAATTACGCATACAACAGTAGCTGTGCTAAAAATCTATTGTACCTACAACTACATGGAACCAAGTACGTTCTTCATCAGTTCTTATAATAGCACCAAATTTAGGGTTTTAGATTTTAACACATCGAGACAAAATGTAGACTACAGCAGTAATGTTAACTGTAATACCAAAAATA
The DNA here is from genome assembly GCA_030248225.1 of Trileptium ribeirensis. Lineage (NCBI taxonomy): Eukaryota > Metazoa > Nematoda > Enoplea > Enoplida > Thoracostomopsidae > Trileptium > Trileptium ribeirensis. The sequence continues at coordinate 15,845 of JASANE010004795.1, forward strand.
TTATTTATCCCATTACCTGCTGTACTATCCCATACGTAGGAGAAACAATACATCCCTTAAAGAATGATTCAGAGAACACAGAAATGCAATTTTAAGAAATAATAAAAACAGTAAATCAATTTGTGAACATTTTAATAATGGGCAATGTAATATTAATCATCTCAGAGTACAAATAATTGAACAAAATAGAAGAAAATAGAACGGAAAGGGAAAACAGTGCGTCATACAGACGTTCTAGAGAAGCCTTCTGGATTTCACAATTTAGTACTAAAATCCCATATGGTTTAAACGATAAACATACAGAGAAACTCAAGTCCAAATTTATTATTACCACCACTGACAAAACAAGTCAAAATTATGTGTTTATCTGCAAACAAATTTATGTAGAACAAGTTTTAAAGAACAGCATATTACAGTTAATAACAACAAAGTATAAGAAAAATCTAACATGAGTATGGCAGACGCAGAAGCTAACAGTTTTCTACTTAAACTAGCCGAAAAGTTATCACTTTCACCTGTTGACAACAATACGGGTCTTCCTTTTGTGCAGATTGTTCCTAAATTCCACAAGATTCCTATACAATTCAGAACTATCATTTGGAGCAACAAAGCCACTACTAAAAATATGTCTTCAGCTTTAGGAAAGGCTTTACGAGTTATACAATCCAATGCAGCCGATTATTGTAGGTCAATAGGTAAATCTACAGGCATTAACCCCTTCTGGATTGTACATAGCAACAAGGCAATCATTAAATCAATTACAGAACTCAGCAAGGTTCAGAAATGTTATAATATTAACACTTATGATTTCACTTCACTATATATTACCCTGAAATATATGAGATTGATAATTTAGAACCTGGCATCTCCATCCCGGGGGGGCGCCCCCCCCCCGAGATGGCCATGCCCCCCCCCGAAATCGAAGTCGCCCCCTCATTCGACCCCCCCCCAGAGAATTTTGGTGCCCCCTCATTCATGCCCCCCCCCCCGAGAATTTTTGCCCCCTCATTCAGGCTCACCTGTTAAATTTTGCCAAGTTTCCGGAATGGACTTTTGCAAAAAAAGTCGCTGATTTTGACACCGTGTTTCGCTGAAATTCGAAATTTTTCCCTGCGGGGCTGGCATTACGTAGGAAGCTCCATCCGACCACATTTTCTTACATATATTTAATAATTTGGCTCACCAGAGAGTCCACATCGTCTTCCTCGATATTGATTGACATCGTTGTTAGGCGTTGTTGAGCGATAACGAGCGAGCAAGCGGTGTTGGCAGCGGCTGTGCTACTGCCCACAAGTTTCGGGATATATTTTTGGCATTTATAATTTTTTGTTTTTTTTGTCATTTTATTTTTTTTTAATTTTTTTGTATTTTTTATTTTTTTAAAAAAAGTTTTGAGATCGTAAAAAGCGGCACCACGTTCACTCGGCCGCTGGCGGAGCACGGCCAGCAGCTCCGACGTCCCCAGCAGCACTCTCGGACTCGGATGACGACGAACATCCTTCATAGCCCTCCACTTCACTGGAACCGAACCCGCTAAAGTCAACGGAGACGTTGGCGCCAATTAAATCATCCTGATCGTCCAAAACAACCTCGACATCGTCACTTTCACCATCATCGTGTTCCATTTCCGCGGGGGGATCAATGGCAGCTAAAATGGCATCCTGTTGCCTTTCACGCCTGCGATGCTTCACGAAACGTCCTTGCTGCTTCTGTGACATGCTACGGAGGAAAGCCAGGTCGCACAATTTCCAATCCTTCTTCGGCGGCGATATGACCATGGCACGGCTTGTGTCAGAGAACGCCCAGATGTCAACGGAAAGGCCGACGTCAAATGTTTCGAAGCGCTGCGCTTCCATCAGAATTGTGACGAACGAATTCACAGTGTCGTCGTTTCGGCGGCGACATAATCGCGTCTCCAGCAGTGACAAAGCTGAGAACACGCACTCAACGTGGGCAGTGGAAAGCGGTAATTCTAAGTAACTCTTGACGATCTTCCGTATTAATGTGTTGTTCAATGGATGCACGTTGGTTTTTAGAAGCTGCAACAAAACAGCCCGAGTTTTCCACGGCAAACTCGTTCTAGCATCCAAACGACCAACATAGGACTTCAGTAACTGCAGGAAATCGCGCAAATTGTCATGAAGTTCTTCCCGAGTGCCGATAGCTGGCGCCGAAAACACCTGATTTTTAGCTTCGTCCCATTTAGCAACGTAGCGCACTTCTTCGCAGAAGAAATCGGCCAAATGACGCTCTTCGGCATCGCCATAGTCGGAAGGCAACTGTTCCTCACGATGACTAACGTGCATCGCTAAGTTCTCAAATGACAACAAGTCGTATCCGGAGAACAACTTATTCGAATCGTCCGTGTGATACAACTTGAACTGTTGCAAAAAACAATCAGCCAGATCGTGCCGCTGTCTGTCGGTATACTCGAACAGGCTGACCAGGTCCTGGTCAGCAGTAAGAAAGTCGTCATAGCGGCCGGCTGTAAAGGCACGTTTGGCAACTGCATAATTGTTCCCGTCATGATCAACGAGCCGAGATAGGTCGTGTAGACACACCGCCACGGATCTGTTGTACGTGACCAAGTCGATTCCAACCATCTCAGTTTTCCTTATGAACGCGACGACAACCTGGAGAATGTCCCTTTTGAAAGCCACGTAAAGCACACGTGTCGGCCGGACAATGATTTTGCTCAGGTGGTGAGACACGAAACGTCGACTGTTTGGGTTTTTGGCACTGTGCTCGATCTCGACAATAGCATGACTGATTGACTTATGTAGCATGGCTTCTCTGTCAAGCATATCTTTTTCGGACTCCCACTTATTCATGGCTCGATCGGCGAATGACAGCTCATTTCCAACTTGACGGTCCCCAACAGCCACTTGCGACTGCTTGAAAATTTCCGAAACCTCAGCCGACATTGTCAACAGGCTTTGCAAATAAATCGTGGCGTTGTACTGTTCAGCAGCAAATTTGGACGCCATCACTGACGCCCGTTTCGAAGCAAGTTGACCACGATGTGAGCCGCACCACCAGTCGACTATGCGCGGATTATGTTCATGAATGCGACAGTTCACACTGATATATTTCGAGCGGACGCCCCCACCACCGTCAGAACCAAACGATGAGCAATTCGATAAACGCAAAACCTTCGGACCAGAAGGCGGAAACAATTCAGGATAAGATCTCGCCAGGTTGTTCATCTGTTCATTAAACCAACGGACGGCTTCAACGATCGCTTCCATTAGCGCCTTCCCAGTTTTAGACGCTGTACGGACTATACGTAGGACACGTTGACAAACCTCAGGACTGCCTGATTCGCCCATTGGTAACGCTATGTACTGAATGCAAACGGCAATCCACTCTCGCGTTCGTGACGTTGACGCAACATCGACAAGGACTGAGAACGACGGCTCTTCTTCACCGATGCAACTGGAAACTAATTCCCGGTAAGTGCCGTACAATACAGCTTGATATAACGCTTTCACCAAACCAGCGATGGCTCGCTGCGAAGAATACCGGGCACCGATCCGCTCTGCACTTGGAGTACGTACGAGCTGCTGAAACGCAACTTCACGACGAAACCGGTAGTTGATGCCCGCTCGCTGTTCTATAAGCTTCAAAGCTAACAGCAGCAACATTTCAACAGATTCGCGGTTCTTTTCCGCCGCCTCGCCGGCAACCTGACGGACTGCCGTCATGACATCGGTTCCTGTACGATCACGCTCGGCACGTGCAACGTCCATGCTGTACCAATTCATATGTGCTGTTTGATCCGTTTTGTTAACCGATTCGCGGCGTAGTTTGGCTTTAGCTTCCACAGTAGGATAGTCGATCATCCGTGGGAAATGACCCGATTTCGAACGTGAATCACCAAATTCGTGTTTGAATAACTTCTCTCCGGCTTTCTCGAAATTGTTAAACATGACGTTGACAAACACTTCTCTCGAGCGCTGCTGGATTTTTCCAAATTCCGACTTCGAACACTGAGCGGCGTGACGCCGGCATATTTCACAAAGCAGCCCAACCACTGGGCCCTCGGGCTGTTCACGAACTTCGATAACCCACGGATAAGAGCGTGGCAGTTTCGTATCATATGTGGTCCTATGCTTAGACTTTTTCTTAGTAGGGCCACCTGAAGATTCGGAGCTGCTAGTGGGCGGGCGAGGGGTGGGACAGGGCACCTCCTGTGGGCGCAGCACAGCCGCCGCCAACACTTCGTTCAAAGGCAGCACTTTGAAGGCATCAGGATCCCTTCGTTGGCCTAGAAGGAAAGTAAAATATTCCTTAATCAGGTATACAAAATTAAAAATGGCGGATTAACAATGAAATCAAAACAATCTAACAAACATTATAGCTTGGTTGTTGCTATTGTGTGTATAACAGAGCAAGATCGCCGGGTGAGATGAAACTGTAACGTATAACAAGTAAACTAACGGTCAGCTGGTGCTGCGTCCGGCTCCGGCGCCCTGTCACGCTGTTGTTGACTTTGGCTGGTATCGGGATCGGATTCGATAATCATTGCATCGCTGTCGCTGTCGTGATCTGACACGGCGGCACTGACTGGAACATCGGTCGAAGAGCATGGCGTCATCACTGCAGGAACGTCACGAACACTGGACGACGTTGTCGGCCCAGACGAACCACGAGAATCATCGCGCGTCACATCTAGAACAGGAGCCTAGTACTTAGAATCATAAATGATTAGGCATCCTAATGTATATACACAATAACCGTACTACAATATTAAAAGAACTGTTTTGCCTAGGTGGTGGGTGCACAGCTTACAGGGTCGGGAAACCAGATTAAAGAAGCTTACCAACTGTAAGCGGCTGAGCAATCGTTTTACCAGGCATTGTATCATGTGCTGCATCTGGAGTCGCAGAAGCTGCGGTTGCAGCTGGAGTTGCTGCTGCTGTGCTAGACGACATCAAAGCATCACGTCCATCATCGGTTTTCCGCCGCTTAGTGTTGCCGGATAGCCAATCGAGTAGGCCTTTTTTAGGCTGCTCACGACGTGCCATTGTACTACTACACAGTTGCTGCTACGCGTTAAAACTACTACAGTCACTACTACAGTTGCTACTACAGTCACTACTACAGTTACTACTACAGTCACTACTACAGTTGCTACTACGTATAAACCCTGTCTATAAAATATCTGAAACAATATATACAAAATGTATATATTGTTTCAGACACCAAAAAGCCTGAAACTAATATATAGAACGGGTGCGGAAGCGTAATTATGAAATATATAACTTTATATAAAAAGTCAAAATTTCGATGCCCCCCCCGAGAATTTTCGCCCCCTCATTCATGCCCCCCCGAGATTTCTCGCCCAATCATTCCGAATGAGGGGGGCCCCTCATTCATTTTTCGGCATGCCCCCCCCCGAGATTTGGAGGTCGATGGAGATGCCAGAGAACAGCTGCTAGACATATTGTCCGATATGCAAACATTAACACGACATTTGCTAACTTTCAACTACATTGTAATAATTTACTTAAAACACTCATAAGTGGAGATACCTTAACACTCATAAGCGAATACCTTAACCTTTTCCGTAGATTTACGCTAATAGTTTCCTTAAGTTTTCCTCCTGTGAGGTTTGTAAGAAGCCTTTCGGACGGCTAAACCCGTTTATTTGAATATCTTAACACCGGGCTTACATTTACAGTATTAGTTTCCTTAGAGCCAACAGTATCCGGACAGCTTACTGAAGGATCCTGATACACTATTAAATTACCTTGTGGGTTTGTACGAAGCCTTCCGGACGGCTAAACCCGTACGTTTATTTAATTACCTTATCCTAGGATCTTAGAATTGAACTTATACGTGCCGATATTTTAACGCTCCCGCTTCCGGACGGCTAGCTAGGCCCGATCTGTAACTATTGAGTAGTTGGCAGCTACTCTCTAGTAAAATTATTTCTTGGTCGGGTCGTCCACGTCCCGAACTAACCCAGGGAATACTTACAAACTTCCGTCCCAGCTATCTCCACGGGGTATTTCTCAATTCTGGGGACTCACTTTGGAACTCGAAAGGGACCCGTTATTATTAGAGTTACGCTCCTGCTCGACTCAATTTTAATTGGATATAGTAGTATGAATAATATAAATTATTATAATATTAATGTACCTATTTGTGTAGATTCTGGGTTACTCAACGTTAATTTCCTTCCGAAACAGCATGACACACCAAGAATTGAATCAGAAAGCCATAAATCTTTAAAACGTAATTCGCTGTTATGCCTCTTGCATATGAACTCATAAACACCAGGTAACCTTGATGATAAACCGTCGCTCACTTATAAAATCGTGAATAGCATCCAAGAAACGAATAATCCTTCCGAAGTAATTCAAAAGTGGGTTATAAAGTAGCTTCGTAACCCGTAGAACATAATTAAACATAAAGCAAACAATCATACGATTCGTAGGTTTCGTCGTTAAAGCTTTTCAATAATTCTTGCCACCAGTTGAACATGCCTGAACCAATAATAAAGTTAAGCGAGCAGGGTAGTAACTTTCTGATAAACTACACTGTTAGGTAAGCAAGCCGGAACTAAGTGTAAGCTGAGAGAGCGAACCCTAACTCGACGACGCAAACAATACTAGTCGAAAAAGAAAAGCTAACATTAGATTAACTAATAAACTTAAAGAGTGCTAGTTATGCAAATTAGCACGAAAACAAGAAAGAAAAGCAAGAAAACGAAAGCCACGGGAGAAAAGAGAGGGAGGGATATAATAGAGAAATTGGTGACCATCCGGGGTTTTTAGGTGATTTTGGGGTTTTGGGGCGGGTTTGGATCGGAAACACACATGGTAGCCTGGTGTTATATTTTTAAACATCCAGAGGGGTAGGGGTGGAGGTATTTTTATTATGACGCCTATCAGATTGTAAATTGGGACGAGATTCGTCACCAAAGATATGGTGGCTCGTACGGGTGGCCAGTAGTATGCCGGTGGGAATAATTGAATGGTTTTCTTGGCGCGCGTGGTTCAACTCAGCGTACTACAATTCGTGTGGCGTTGCTGCGTGACTATTCCGATTAGCTCGATGTCAAATTCCAGCCAAATGAGAGCAAAACAGCCAAAGTTAGAACATTTATTCAAAATTAGTATAATACGGCAACAGCTGTTAATACCGCTTGGGTATCAGTTATTTATCGCACCACTAGCTGAGCCACCTATGTCTGATTGAATGTCAATGTTTTACCACTCGTTTCGTAACAGCACCGCTATGATTTTGTTTAGACTTCGGTCTGTTTCACTTCGATTTTTGAGTAAGCTTTGCTTTATGTTTTTCTCAAGCTCAGGGTTGAGCGCACTATTATTCTATGTAGTTATCTGCTACTTGAAATTAGGTTAAGCCTTAATTAATTCCTCTTGTGAGGTTTGTACGAAGCCTTCCGGATGGCTAGACCCGCACGTTTATTTGATTACCTTAACGTACCATTTCTTACGTACCATTTTTCCTAATGATACTAAGCAGTGAATCGTTTGTCGATTGAGCGACGACTTTCCATTAACGTTGCCATACGAAGGGCAGATTGCGTGCATTGGAGCGAGGCATGATAGATTGATGAAAATATAATTAATATTCAAAAGCATCAAGAATACCAGAGCTGTGGAGCCGCTTTTTGAACAGTAATAGTGAACCTGCTTCCACAACGTCAGGGGGCAATGCGTTCCAAGCCCGTACTATGCGATGGGAAAAGAAATACCGGCGACAGTCACGACGTGCAATATCGAAGTTTCTAGCTTCCATTTATGCCCACGAGTGTGGATATCCGAGGACAAAATATTTTGAGAAGTCCAACGCCACTTGACCCCTACGCATCTTGTAAACCAGAATTAAATCACTTCTAACTCGGCGTGCCATTAGAGATTGTATTCCAAAAAATTGTAGACGTGCTTCGTATGGTAGATAACGGGCAGCTGGAACTAGTTTTGTGGCCAATCTTTGGACTTTTTCAATCATAGCAAGATCTCTGTCATAGTGTGGGCACCAGACGTTAACAGCGTATTCGATGTGTGGCCTCACTAAGGATCGATAAAGCTGCAGCCAAACAAATTTAGACCAATGTCGAATAGTCCGGCGCAGTAGGAATACAATTTGTCTAGCTTTAGCCGCAACCGCTGCACAGCGTTGAGATGACTTAAGATCGTTCGAAACAATAATACCTAGATCCTTTTGAGTTTCTTCAATAACCAGTACATTGTTGACCAGGCTGTATATTGAACAAGGATTACCTGCACCGCAATGCATCACATGGCTTTTGAGCTCGTTTATAGTCACACATCACTCATTACAAAAATTAGAAAGGCCATCCAAATTAAGCTGCAATGCGTCGAAATCATAATTAGGATCGTATCGTAGAACCCTGCGAGCAAGTCGTAAATCATTCGCGAACTTAAAAACAGCACATGAAACGTACTGATCAATGTCATTTACGAAAAGAATGCGTAAAAGAGGTCCCAGAACAGAGCCCTGGGGAACTCCGCTAGTAACAGCTGTTTAGCTCTTCCTCAGCTCTTCTTTAGTTTAACCTCTTCCTTAGATTTACGCTAATAGTTCCTAATGTTTTCCTCTTGTGAGGTTCGTACGTAGCCTTCCGGACGGCTAGACCCGTACGTTTAAGTACCTTATCCTCTGCCTTAGATTTACGCTAATAGTTTGCTTAGAGCCAACAGTATCCGGACGGCATACCGATGGATCGTAATAACTTTTAAGTTCCCTTGTGGGTTCGTACGAAGCCTTCTGGACGGCTAAACCCGTACGTTTATTTGATTATCTTACCCTAGGGTATTAGATTCACACTAGTACTTCCTTATGTTAACGTTTGCGCTTCCGGACAGCTAGCTAGGTGCGTGTTATAATTAATATTGGTTCTGAGTAAGGTTACGCTCGTGCTGTCTCGGATTTTATTTGGGAATATTAATAGGAACAAAACATATTATTAACTTAGTAAGTATATACGTATTTGTGCAACATACATGTGACTGATCGTTGAACTTTTATAAGGCTCGGCACTGAAGTTCGCTATGATCGGTTGCTGTTACACTAAATCAGGAATCAATGCCAGATTTCCTCTTACACGATCCGCAGTAAACGTAACCAATAAAACCCTTAAACAAAAATTGAAGTCGGCAAAGATCGTAAAGCTTGTTAACCCTAGCTTAGAATTCGAATAATTGTGACGTTTTAGCTAGGTAACCCAAACAAATAAATGGCGCTGTTTGGGCTGGGGGAAAAATCAGCAAATGGTCGCACGCCGCTGAAATTGCTACCAATGGACTCAGCTCGACGAGCTCAGTTCAAAAATACCGCATACGACCATTTTTCGAAAAAAATTTTTTCCATTTTTTTTGTTTTTACCCAATGGTCCCACCTGTGAAATGTCACCTGAAAATTTTTAAATAAATTTTTTTTGCAAAATATATATACATGATGCACTTATATCGATCCAGCATTACACTATAAACTCAATGGTACCATTTATATCGATATATCTGACCTCCCCCTGAAGTTATCCGCAAGAACAGTTAACCACTTCGGAAGTAACCCTTTGGGAACGCTCGATTGATGATTTATTTTCCATTTTTTATATTTTACAGCATGATATTAAGCTATGGCAGCACATGGCAGACCCCAAAATACTAGATTTGACATTTCGCTCCTTAATACTATACTTCCTGAACCAGATATTAACAATTTGCGTATGACCTATAATCAAATGGTGCGCAGAACAAGTACATATGAAGATACTATTGTTCTGCTTGCCCAATGGAGACTTGTCGCTAACAACCAACAATGTACATGTGGCGACGCGATGTATTTGGCTGCGCGTAATGACCTCGCGCGCCTTGACAAGTACGAATGGCGCTGTAAAAATTGCCGAGCCAAATTATCTATTCGAAGCGGCTCATTTTTTGCCGGTCACCGGATCACATTGGAAACGACGCTCGTGATCATTTTCGGCTACATCAACAACTTGTCGTCAAACTTCATTCGCTTGCAAACAGGGGTCGCCACAGATACCATTACGAACTGGTATAATTACTGTAGGGATGTCCCTGTGGCTTACGACCGTGATCATTGGCAAAACAGCATGTTGGGTGGCCCCGGTATCAACGTAGAAGTTGAAGAGTCGAAGTTTTTTCGACAAAAATTCAACCGCGGCATGCCACGTCGTCAGCATGGTTGGGTGGTGGGCATGATTGAACAACAACCGGGCAAGTGTCTACTTTTCCACATCCCTAATCGCACCATCAACTCAATCATGCCTCTAATATTTCAATATATCAAACCGGGACCCGCATCATCACCGACAGCTTCCAGACTTATATCTAAGGACTGCGCCGCCTACCTAGCCCCCAGCAATATACTCACGCCACGGTCAACCACCATAACCGCCAATTCCTTAATCCCGACGCCCATACGCAAAACTTGATGGTCTCTGGGGAAATTTGAAAACCTTCATTCGGCGACGCCAAGGTGTTCCTCATAGCCTATTCCAGCGAACCCTTATTGAATTTCAATGGCGACGACAATTTCCTGAAAATATTGTCGGTGCACTCATTGCCCAAATCGGAAACATGTATAGCGTCTAGAGGTTAGTTTCAATGTCTGTAATACGTTTTCTTATAGAGTTGTAGATTAAGCTTAACAAAATAAGCCTAAGCCTTAGACTAAGCCTAAGCCGGGGGGCTGCCGTCCCACGGACCCCCCGCATTAAGCCGCTGCGCTGGCTAACTGCCGCAGTTTCCACGCCTGCGTTTGCCGGTGCAGTATCTCCGGATACCCTAACCTAAGCTTCAAGCTGACCCTAAAACTGAGTCCAGTCTAAACTTAATTTCCAAACATCAAAATATCCAATTTTCGCTTGGATTCCCGATATCGGGAGCCATATCTTCTTGTAGTCGTCACACTCCATAGTAGTACATTGCATTTTCTATATCATACCCAGATTTGAGCCCAATCGGTCAATCCAAACTAAAGTTATGTCCAAAAACGTCAAAAACACCAAAATCCATATTTCTAAAAAAAATCCGACCCCTGATATTGGGCCCCTCTCCTGAACCCCCTTGAAAAGCTAGAGCCCTGAAACGTTTTCCATTGGAAAGAGGAGGAAAAACTGGTCCATGGGGGTTTAGGAGGGTGACGATATTTTAGGAAAAAAATTTGCCAAAAAAACTCTATACCCCAAAAAATCCAAATAAAAAGAACAATAATTTAGCAACATCAGGAGGGGCAACCCTGATTTCCTGAAAAGGGGCAACCCTGGTCTCTGAGAGATCTCTTTTGGGGGAAAGAGACGATTGGGGGTCCAGAGACTAGGGCTATACTTTTTCCCCCTCAGCCCAATCATGGCCAAATAATCAATTAAACAAAAGAATTCGTTAAAGTAATCTCCAACACATTAGCGCATCCTAAAAATTTAGAATCGAAGGAATTAACTATTTGCTTAGATATTAACGGACCGTATTGCTCATTTTATTGAAATTGATATCGGGTTGTATATTGACACAAAGTTTGATATTTTGTCGCTACGTGTTTATGTTAAATGTATAACATAAATATGTATTGTCGAACATAGGCGGAATTGTTGTCCCGTGATAAAGTCGGCGCTTGGATTATTAATTACGGTTTTTTTGCACGACTCACTTACATGCTTAAATACTTGTAACTTATTAAAGCAGCCCTGGTTGTTCGTACCACAGGTTCATTAAAATTATGTCAGGAATGTGTGATAATCGGGTTTCAGGTTATATATCATGTTTTTTGAGGTAATCGCTAAAAACTATTACAAGGCATATTGTCTTTGTGAATTTCAAGGTTTTCAATCTAGTGATTCAGTTCGTTGTATCTACTATTCTAAAAGGTTCCATGTTGCTGAGGAATACGACATGACTTATTCAGGCTTACCTATTGCCGATGATCTTTTTTGGAATAATGCTAACCCACTGCAATCCCATATTGATGGAACGTTGCTTGATTTATTGGTTTTCAATGTACCGCTTGAAATTGTTGAATCGGCGATTATAAAGGTTGCTCACTCACTATTATACCTCTCGTGGCTGGGCCATCTTTTAGTATACATGCACATGTATATTGCTTAAAAGTTAATCTTTTTCAGCAAATTTTGTACGTTCTGGACGATATTGTTGAGCGTCAAATGAAACAAAAAGAAACGAATGAAATTATGGCATTCAAAATTCATATCATTCATCGCTCACTCAAAGCCATTTTCAACGCAGCGCTTGAAACATTGTCGAAGAGACCCGACAGCAAACCTTCAGACTACTTCCCCGCGTACGCCCGATATTTGCTCGATGTTAAATCACAGTCACAAGCTCATGTTCCTGAGCGGCTCGAAATGTTTTTGCGGCAGCAAATTAAAGAATTCCCATTTAGGCAAAGTGTTGTAATGGTTCAGATGGTGAAAAAGCTGGCTGCAACCACAGTTGGCGACTCGCCAACAGCATGGCAGCTCATACACCAAGTCCTGCTTGGCACTCGGGTGCTATCCGACGAAAATTTTTGTAAAGCTTGCGGTACAGCACAGGCCGGCAAACGCTGTTCTGCGTGTCATGCGGTTCAGTACTGCTCAGCTCGGTGTCAAAAACTGGATTGGTCCGCTGGACATAAGGGGTGGTGTGCGAAAATGGGTGCTGAACTTCTTAAGCAACAAAAGGAGTCAGAACGATTGAAGGCGGAAAATGCAAAAAAGTTTGCGGACTCCGAGAAAAGCGATCATTCTCAAAGAAATGATAATTTTGTAAAACAAGGCAGTGAAACTAGTCAAGTTGGTAAGGAAATAGATGGTAAGCGTAAAGATGATATCGAAAAAGAAAATATTATTCGGGAGACTGATGTGAATGTTGAAATTAAATAAAAGTAATTTTATTCTATTTCAAGCAAAACTTTAAAACGCAAATATGTAATTGTATTTATATACATAATATGTAATTATTTTATGACAGGTCAAACGATTACTCATTGACTCATTGCTATATTTTAAAGCTTTTACGATTACGATTTATTCAGAATCAGTTTTAGTTTTGCGATTAGTTTTAGTTATCGTATAATTCAGTTTCCGAAAATCAATTCAAAATTGAATATTGTTTTGAAATAGCTTACATGCTGCGCCGAAGATGTTGGCGAACGGTTAGCGCCTTTACTGGAACCCAGTATAACTAGAATACTGTTGCCCTGCAAACGTGAAACAAGGATGAAATCGATTTGTTGCTGTTAGGTTGAAATTTCAACTTTAGTTTTGCTTTTGTAAGCGCTAAATAATCTACATTTATGAACTATATGATAGGTACAAGCAGCAAAATTCAAACAGCTACAGGAGCTTCAGATATATATAGGTTGTATTGCTAATAATTATATAGTACATCGGAAATTATCTTAATTCATTATGATATGTACCTGCAAAACCACAAATCTCGCTCTGCGAGTGCTCATTTGTCGATTTTGCTTTTTTAGCTACACCGAGTTCTTTTCGTCTGGAGTCAAAGACAGATTTAGAGCGGAGTCCCGCTCCTATCTTCCGTCACAGATCGCTGGCGGTCGCGGCCTTTTTTATTGCCCACGGCTGCAAGGATCGTGAAAAAAATTTTATTATCAGCAGGGACCAGCCCTTCACAATTCATGTATGCAGCGCTGTGTGATATTTATTACCATTAAAACGGCGTAGGTTTATATATTTGCATCCTTCAAAAATCCATTAACTAACCAGCAAAATATTTGAATCCGTGGACTATTATGCATTTAAGCAGGACATTCTCTAATGTTGCTTAAATCTGTCACATAGCCTTGCTATTTTGGGATTAAAGATGGTGTCTAATCTAACTCAGAGTTATTGGGTTAGGGTTAGGTCCAAATAAAGTTTAATTACTTTAACTTAGAACCTCGAGTTACCTATAAAATTCAGGCGCTTGTGAAAAATCGGATTAGCAATTAATTGAGTATTATGGTTTGTAATAAAGAAGTTTACTTGTGATGATAAACTTTAGGTCGTAGCTGTTCATTTATTGGAGCGATTCATGAAAGGATTTAAATGTAGCTAAAGGGTCACATGCATAGCTAAAGTTAAGGCAAATTATATATATAATACACTATAGCTGTAGGCGATATTATAATTTATGTCGATTTTAGCTTCAAATATTTGTTTTTCAATGATTTCCACTGAATCGCTGACATATGATAATACAAACATGCAGACCTAAACGCACAGTATGCAAAAACATTTGAGCTGAATTCTCCGTTCGATTTTTAGGAGGGGTAATACTAGTTCCTGAATCGTGCCTATTTATAAACTAAGTATAAACAGTAGCTAAATATACGAATAATGTGGTTTTTATGAAACGTCATATCCCAGTTTTCTAATTTTTGCAAATATGATAGTATAAATAGCATTCTCTTATAATCCATAAATGGTTTCTAGCTGACTTGTAGCTTAATATAGGAGAGTATGCAATGTGAACACGCTGTAAAACCCTAAATAGGACTATTAATTATTCCTCTACAGCAACTTGTCTTTTAAACGACTTAACTACAGCTGATACGATCTGCGAATTTTTCAGTGTTTCAACAGACTGGAACGGGGCAAGGGTAGTATACAGACCGTGACTCAGTTTGCGTTCTCCAGAAGTGCAACAATTTTGGGGGCCTTATATACGAAACCCAGTTCGCTAACTGTCGCGTTGGGGTGGAGGTATGGAATAGGCACCCAATCCCAGAAAGTCGTAGGCGTGCGCAATAATCAACCTTGGGTTGAATATTAGAAATAGGATAATTTCAGTCCTAACGGGCCCGAGGAACCCATTAAATAGGTATCGCTTAGTTTCGTGTTTTCCACCTATATATAATATACAGTGCCATACGTTCTAAAGTTTGTATTAGCTTAATGGCTTAAGTAAAGGTTTTGCTCCAAACCAACTTCCAGTGTGGGACTAACTTTCAATATATGACATAATATTGTTTTTGTCACTTTTGAGTTTCATCAGTTTTTTGTGAATTTTCATTGCGTTGAGCCATGGTACCCTAAAGAAACATCTTATAACCTACAATTTGTATTGACGTCAACTATTTACACACTTTTGCGAAAGCGGCCCTGTTCTTATAATTCAGACAACCCTGTTCAGCTTCGTTTTTCAATAAAGGTCAGCGATGTCACGAAAAAATATTAGCTGTAGGCACCCACGTTTTGTGGTGATCGACTCGATTAATCGATCTGACGGTTCTAAACTCTAACCAAGTTTCCGATTTCCGTAAGCTATTTTTAAAGATAAACAGTGATCAACCGCACGGGAAAAAGAAACGATAAAACCACAAATAAAATCTTGCTCATACATGCTCATAGAGGGTTTGGGTCACCCGCTGAGGATCCGAACGCCGACCCCTCTTCTCCAAGGACCCGATTATCCCCCCCCCGGCTCCCCCCCCCCAGGCCCCCCCCTCCCCAATCGTGTTTGGCGCTACTTCAGAATATTTGGTGGGTGCTGGGGATAACCTGGATGAGACAAAACTTACTTGGAGGCCAAAATTGTCACCAGAATTACGGTTTCAGTTTCAGCGGAAATCGCGTGCCTGTTGCGGCAAAATGGAAAAATACATCATAAGCGAGTTAAAAATTTTCTTTAAATTTGTTTTACATTTTTGGTCCAAGCAACATTTTTATGTACACGATGAACAAATTTGTTTCATAATCAGTCAAAACAATTCACCCAAACAAATTTCCGTGTAAAAATGACAAATACTTTAAGTACGATTTTTCACCCTCTAGAAGTTGTTCAGCTTAAGCTTATGCTGGTGCGACTTGAGGGAGTTAGTTGCGTTCTGTCCTCTCCAAATAATTAAGTTTAGGGGAACTACTGCATTTCAAAACTCTTTGAGAAACACTCACTTTAGTTAAAACGACCTACAGTGTAACTCAAGACAGCTTGGAGAAACCATGATCTATAATCTATAGTATAGTCTAGTGTTCTAGAACGCAGTCCGACCAATCCAGAATTTAGAATTTCAAGCCTCGTCGGCACATGAATTTTTTGTCATTTTTGTAGGTTTTGTTTCCGTAAATAAATAGTGCTCTTGACGTATAAGGAATTACCCAAGTAGTATAGCACTAACGAAAAGGTGACTGAAGACCTTGCTACCTCGTTGTTTATATTGATGTGATGAATTCTAAACCTATATGCTAAATTCGAGTCTACATATCTTCACAAATAATAACGAGCATAACAATTACGGCTCAGACAACAAGATAATGGGTCTCAGGTTGAAAATATGTTGACTAGTTGCTATACTTCAATAGCGTTAATTACTGGCACAGTGGCAACAATTTATTTCAAAACTTGGCGCCCGCTTCGCCACACATTGAAACTTTTCCAGGAAGTTTAAACCTTGTTTGAAACAGGGTCTTCGAATTTTGGTTGGTTGGCATGAAATAGGGGGACCGCAATGTTCCCCGTTGGATAGATCAAAAATTGTCAAAATCAGGTTAATATATTTAATGCCAAAAGCTAAAATAGTTAATACATTCATGGCCAAGGTAACCCTGATAGGCCAAAGAGCAATGCATGCCATGCCGGTCTCGATATACTAGGCTTTTAGCCTAAGTTTTGGTTCTTATATGAGGCATTCTCTAAGCCTAAGTCGGGGGCTGCCACCGTGAACTCCCCGCTCTAAGCTGTTTCTTGTAACGATATAACGCATTGACCCTCAGGGTTACCTGGCTCATCGCATTGCAAACTCTGCGATCTTTCTATCTTTTATGAAATATTTTTTGATAATTTTGAACTTGCTGAACTGAAGACATACCGATGATATTGGGTAATTGGCACACTGACAGCATCCAAGTTTATGTAATGCTTAACCTAAACATTGTTAAATGACCCATAGCCATATTCTGCTATGCTCTGAACGTAGTGACTTACAAGTTAGCAAAATGGTCCAAAAATTGCGGAAACCCAACTGTCTCAGCGAAGCATCTAGTTCTGAACCTGAATCCAATATAAACTCGATATTCAAGTTTATTTTATTATTTTTGAGACCCTTTTACAACACCATCCCTCAGGATGGCGGTGTATAAGATATCTGATTTAAGCATGTATATAATATTATGCATATATGTGCACATACATAAAATATAATTCATGAAAATCATTAGCGCAATATGTATTTACGCTATCAAAACATACTCCTAGATAGTTACTTTGGGAAAATTTTCACATATGTGGTATGGATAGATGTATTAGGGAATTATTCATATGTTGACATTTTATTATTTTAGTCGGATTGTGCATTATTACCTTAAGTTGCATCGCACTGCCAATATGTTCCAATACAAATAATTTGCAAACCGAACTGTTGTATTCTGCTCACTATTTTAAACGGCACATGGCATAGATACTAGCACATGCCTTTCGATTTTAGGAAAAGACACATGGGTTACGGCCACTCATACTCAATAAAAAATTAACATATCGCAATGTCCCTTTAATGTCCGTAATTACCATGCTGGGCACAATCGAACATTGCTATTCGTTCCATATTGTTGCGATGCTATGTTACATTCCATTGTAGGCACGGTGTTATTCGCTCGCTGTACGAAGTTTCTTAAGAAGCTGAGCAGCTGTTTTTAGAAAGTTCAATGGCTTGCGTAGGCTGCTTGCACCCGTACAGGCGGATTTCAATTTTTGGTGCCGGCTCTAGTTTGTGAAACATTGCTCGATCGATAAAAAAGCATTAAAAGGATAAGCCCAAACCGAAAATTTGCATCACAATTTATCCCTTCTAAACAAGAAATTATAGGAACTTTACGTGCATTCAGCAGCAGAAACACTTTACATGAAATTTTACACAGCGCAAGTAATCCTACCACACGTGGGGCAGGAAAAGTATCCTTGCGAATATATACTGCTTTAAGGAAACATTACGAAAGCAACTGTAAATCGGATGCAAGAACCTGTACAGACGCTAACCGAATACAGAGGTCCGTATTGTAAATAATGCTTGCTCAGCTATTATCCCTATTGTGACATACTTGTCTTATGAAATCAGATGTTTTTGCATAAAAATCGATATAGTTTCTCTTTCTAACAGTTTACGCGAAGCTCAGTTGTTAGTAGATATAATTTGTAGTTTCATCGTAACATTTTGTCTTAAAAAAATATTTTAATAGTGTTTGGCCATCGCGAGTTGGTTCAAAGGTATCGTAAAGTGAAAACGGCATTTCGATACAGATAGCCGTAGCCATGCAATAGATGTTAAGTAATTTACATAATCACCGGCCCAGAATTTAGGGTTTAATTCCACATTACCTTGCACAAGTCAGTAATCGCGCATATCAATAGCAGCAGCACACCGTTCAAGGTAGCATTTGAACTGAATTGGTCAGAAAAGTAGCTATAACCATTTTCTCTTGTAAATGATTTACCTTTGATGCAATAGGTACAGCGAAAATGTGACCCTGATCAAATGCGCTGAACCATTTTCATGTTTTAGAATCTAACACCGAAAACTATAATGGCTTTGGCGTAAAAAATCATTAAATTCATAGTTATGCTTCCAAGCGGTTGCTAACATTTGTTCTTTTGTAATTTAATATACATTCTGTATGTTTATCTAAATATTTTGTTCACTTTGACTTCATTATCCGAGCAAGAACCACATTCTTGAACAGGATAAATGATCAGGCGGTGTCCAATGCATGTATAATGCTATATTACATATTGCTTTGGGCCAAATCAGTTTGCACAAAATTAACACTTGTTATTCAACTATTGTATTACTTAGAGCTTAAACTACGTGTTTGTTAAAATGTTTGTTTTCGATGACCAAATGCTCTTATCGACAGTTTATTTGACAATGCTCTTCGTTTGCATAAACAATTCCACTGCAGTCGTACTTGGTAGCACCGATACATCGACCGCTTTCGCATATAAAACATTCTAAGCCTAAAACAAAATAACCAGTAGGTGTTTAATCGCACATGGTATCATCTCATCGGTCCATGTCACCTATAAAGATGCCGGACGTTATATCTTTAGCAAAAAGAATAACTTAAAGCGGAAGGTTCGTGAGGCCGCAGCCTCATCGATTTAGGCTTAGGGTTAGTATATGCGTCATATAGGGACCTTAGCTTAGGTGTAGTATATCGAGAACAGCATAGCATGCATTCCGCTTCTGACCCCACATAGGCCATCTTATCTATAGGTGTTCGTAGGGGTAGTAGGCTACTTCATTAATGTGGAACCCCGTCTACTACATCGCGCCCGAAAACCCGTATGTTTTAGACGCACATGGTATCATCCTTATACCACAGATGTCCAGAAGAGGGGTAGGGCTCCCTCCCTAAAGGTGGCACTCCGCCTGAGACTCTGCACCCTTCCAAACCACCTCTCACCGCCTAACGCTGTATTACAAAAGTTTTTATGGTCAATTAAGGGAAATTGTGAAAAAAATTATGGAGAATGTGGAAAATTTTTTATTATCCTGGCCCATGACTTGTATAGCGATTGTTCATAGATAGAAATGCAGTTAGTAAAATAAACAATTAGAGTCAAGCCCAACAGGGTTTTCTTTCCGCGGCGACTTCACAGTGTCCTTTTCCACTGCTGTGGTTTCGCTAGATGGTTCCCACATTTGGCTACCTACATCCGTACAGACTACATATATATATATAGTTTTATTGAGCATCTTTTTTAATTAGTAAACAAACACTGCTAAGTGACTTTGAGAGACATGGCATCCAAATTAGGGCTATAACTTTTCACTATTTCAAACATTTTGCGATAAAATTAAAACGGTATAATTAGTCAAGCAGACGTCCGTTGCTTTATTGGCATTGTTCAGAATGATTTTGCTTTGAGGCTGAACGCATTGGTTTATCAGTAAAATCTAAACATGATCACTTGCAACGAACACACGATTATGTTTTCAAATATTTGTGGCTTGTCGTGTACACCATGACTGTTTGCGTTCGTCTGATACCTCTTCCTGATAATATACTCAGATAAACTTTTCAGCTAGTTTTGATGCCAGATGCATTGCTGAATTAAGCTACTATTCGATGGAAACATAGACCGTCTATGCTTCGAAGGAAACATAGACCGTCTGTGCTTCGAAGGAAACATAGACCGTCTGTGTTTCGAAGGAAACATAGACCGTCTGTGCTTCGAAGGAAACATAGACCGTCTGTGTTTCGAAGGAAACATAGACCGTCTGTGCTTCGAAGGAAACATAGACCGTCTGTGCTTCGAAGGAAACATAGACCGTCTGTGCTTCGAGGGAAACATAGACCGTCTGTGCTTCGAAGGAAACATAGACCGTCTGTGCTTCGAAGGAAACATAGACCGTCTGTGCTTCGAAGGAAACATAGACCGTCTGTGCTTCGAAGGAAACATAGACCATCTATGCTTCGAAAGAAACATAGACCGTCTGTGCTTCGAAGGAAACATAGACCGTATGTGCTTCGAAGGAAACATAAACCGTCTGTGTTTCGAAGGAAACATAGACCGTCTGTGCTTCGAAGGAAACATAGACCGTCTGTGCTTCGAAGGAAACATAGACCGTCTGTGCTTCGAAGGAAACATAGACCGTGTGTGCTTCGAAGGAAACATAGACCGTGTGTGCTTCGAAGGAAACATAGACCGTCTGTGCTTCGAAGGAAACATAGACCGTCTGTGCTTCGAAGGAAACATAGACCGTCTATGCTTCGAAGGAAACATAGACCGTCTGTGCTTCGAAGGAAACATAGACCGTCTGTGTTTCGAAGGAAACATAGACCGTCTGTGCTTCGAAGGAAACATAGACCGTCTGTGCTTCGAAGGAAACATAGACCGTCTGTGCTTCGAAGGAAACATAGACCGTCTGTGCTTCGAAGGAAACATAGAGCGTCTGTGCTTCGAACGAAAGATAGACCGTCTGTGCTTCGAAGGAAACATATACCGTCTGTGTTTCGAAGGAAACATAGACCGTCTGTGCTTCGAAGGAAACATAGACCGTCTGTGCTTCGAAGGAAACATAGACCGTCTGTGCTTTGAAGGAAAAATAAAACGATTGTTCAAAAAATTTAAAACTGCATATATATGTCATTAGCTATGTCGTGTAAATAATGCTTAACTTCATCTCGGTTTTATAAATACCCTAACCTTTGTGTCAAGTTCAACAATATCTTCTAAACCCGAATTTTATGAATATATTTTACGCAAATATTGTGATAATATAGAATAAGTTAAAAAAGTACATTGTTGCAATTGTAGCATATAAATGAATAAAAACTAACGTGGTGGGCAGTTTTCATAGCATTCAGCTTCGGATTTACTAAATTCAGTTTCGTACACTGGGCAACTGTGCGGCCAAATGCAATTTTCACAATCTTTACCGCTGCAAAACCATGCTTCTGCAATTAAAATAACTATTATAACACCGAATGAAAGACATAATAATCGTCTAGTGAGTAGAAATTTTTATTCCGTGCTATCGGTACCGGCCAGAAGTTTGTATGTATTCATTCAAATTCATTATAATAGTTGCGTGGTGTCGTTCGGTGATTTTAGCTTGTGGGCACTTAACGTTGAAACAGTAGATTGACCTGATACTTACAGGTTGAAATATTATTGGGTCTTTCCTAGAAGACCCCCGCCAATCTCTAGTTTGGAAGAATAAAGTAGTGATCACCAAACTAATCCAAACTATGGGAACGTACTTCAAGTTCGCCCTACCTTTAGAGACGCCCAGTATTAATTTGGACTTAAAATTTATATATTTTGTGCAATAACATTTAATTGAATTAACTGAAAAATTATTGGGTCTTTCCTAGAAGACCCCCGCCAATCCCTAGTTTGGAAAGTATAAAGGAGTGATCACCAAACTAATCCAAACTATGAGAACGTGCTTCAAGTTCGTCCTATCCCTAGAGACGGCCAGTATTAATTTGGACTTAAAATTTATATATTTCGTGTAATTAACATTTAATTGAATTAACTGAAAATTATTGGGTCTTTCCAAGAAGACCCCCGCCAATCCCTAGTATGGAAGGTATAAAGTAGTGATCACCAAACTAATCCAAACAATGGGAACGTACTTCAAGTTCGTCCTACCCCTAGAGACGCCCAGTATTAATTTGGACTTAAAATTTATATATTTCGTGTAATTAACATTTAATTGAATTAACTGAAAAATTATTGGGTCTTTCCTAGAAGACCCCGGCCAATCCCTAGTTTGGAAGGTATAAAGTAGTGATCACCAAACTAATCCAAACTATGAGAACGTACTTCAAGTTCGTCCTACCCCTAGAGACGCCCAGTATTAATTTGGACTTAAAATTTACATATTTCGTGTAATTAACATTTAATTGAATTAACTGAAAAATTATTGGGTCTTTCCTAGAAGACCCCCACCAATCCCTAGTTTGGAAGGTATAAAGGAGTGACCACCAAACTAATCCAAACTATGAGAACGTGCTTCACGTTCGTCCTACCCCTAGAGACGCCCAGTATTAATTTGGACTTAAAATTTATATATTTCGTGTAATTAACATTTAATTGAATTAACTGAAAAATTATTGGGTCGTTCGTAGAAGACCCCCGCCAACCTCTAGTTTGGAAGGTATAAAGTAGTGATCACCAACCTAATCCAAACTATGGGACCGTACGTCAAGTTCGTCCTACCCCTAGAGACACCCAGTATTAATTTGAACTTAAAATTTATATATTTCGTGTAATTAACATTTAATTGAATTAACTGAAAAATTATTGGTCTTTCCTAGAAGACCCCGCCAATCCCTAGTTTGGAAGGTATAAAGTAGTGATCACCAAACTATGAGAACGTACTTCAAGTTCGTCCTACCCCTAGAGACGCCCAGTATTAATTTGGACTTAAAATTTATATATTTCGTGTAATTAACATTTAATTGAATTAACTGAAAAATTATTGGGTCTTTCCTAGAAGACCCCCACCAATCCCTAGTTTGGAAGGTATAAAGTAGTGATCACCAAACTATGAGAACGTACTTCAAGTTCGTCCTACCCCTAGAGACGCCCAGTATTAATTTGGACTTAAAATTTATATATTTCGTGTAATTAACATTTAATTGAATTAACTGAAAAATTATTGGGTCTTTCGTAGAAGACCCCCGCCAATCTCTAGTTTGGAAGGTATAAAGTAGTGATCACCAACCTAATCCAAACTATGGGACCGTACGTCAAGTTCGTCCTACCCCTAGAGACACCCAGTATTAATTTGAACTTACAATTTATATATTTCGTGTAATTAACATTTAATTGAATTAACTGAAAAATTATTGGTCTTTCCTAGAAGACCCCCGCCAATCCCTAGTTTGGAAGGTATAAAGTAGTGATCACCAAACTATGAGAACGTACTTCAAGGTCGTCCTACCCCTAGAGACGCCCAGTATTAATTTGGACTTAAAATTTATATATTTCGTGTAATTAACATTTAATTGAATTAACTGAAAAATTATTGGGTCTTTCCTAGAAGACCCCCACCAATCCCTAGTTTGGAAGGTATAAAGTAGTGATCACCAAACTATGAGAACGTACTTCAAGTTCGTCCTACCCCTAGAGACGCCCAGTATTAATTTGGACTTAAAATTTATATATTTCGTGTAATTAACATTTAATTGAATTAACTGAAAAATTATTGGGTCTTTCCTAGAAGACCCCCACCAATCCCTAGTTTGGAAGGTATAAAGTAGTGATCACCAAACTATGAGAACGTACTTCAAGTTCGTCCTACCCCTAGAGACGCCCAGTATTAATTTGGAGTTAAAATTTATATATTTCGTGTAATTAACATTTAATTGAATTAACTGAAAAATTATTGGGTCTTTCCTAGAAGACCCCCACCAATCCCTAGTTTGGAAGGTATAAAGTAGTGATCACCAAACTATGAGAACGTACTTCAAGTTCGTCCTACCCCTAGAGACGCCCAGTATTAATTTGGACTTAAAATTTATATATTTCGTGTAATTAACATTTAATTGAATTAACTGAAAAATTATTGGGTCTTTCCTAGAGGACCCCCACCAATCCCTAGTTTGGAAGGTATAAAGTAGTGATCACCAAACTATGAGAACGTACTTCAAGTTCGTCCTACCCCTAGAGACGCCCAGTATTAATTTGGACTTAAAATTTATATATTTCGTGTAATTAACATTTAATTGAATTAACTGAAAAATTATTGGGTCTTTCCTAGAAGACCCCCACCAATCCCTAGTTTGGAAGGTATAAAGTAGTGATCACCAAACGATGAGAACGTACTTCAAGTTCGTCCTACCCCTAGAGACGCCCAGTATTAATTTGGAGTTAAAATTTATATATTTCGTGTAATTAACATTTAATTGAATTAACTGAAAAATTATTGGGTCTTTCCTAGAAGACCCCCACCAATCCCTAGTTTGGAAGGTATAAAGTAGTGATCACCAAACTATGAGAACGTACTTCAAGTTCGTCCTACCCCTAGAGACGCCCAGTATTAATTTGGACTTAAAATTTATATATTTCGTGTAATTAACATTTAATTGAATTAACTGAAAAATTATTGGGTCTTTCCTAGAGGACCCCCACCAATCCCTAGTTTGGAAGGTATAAAGTAGTGATCACCAAACTATGAGAACGTACTTCAAGTTCGTCCTACCCCTAGAGACGCCCAGTATTAATTTGGACTTAAAATTTATATATTTCGTGTAATTAACATTTAATTGAATTAACTGAAAAAATATGGAATTTTTGAGTATTTTAAACTGGGTTAAAGCACATTGTACAAGGGTTTATTCACGTTGCGTTCCATCGCTATTTGATCCGGTTAAGCGTTGATCTAATAGAGCATGCAGAGTTTTATCAGATCCAAATCAAATAATGTGGTGTGAATAATACATACACACACGCATGGTATGCGGCCGGCGTAGAATTTGGTTTACTCCTTCAAGTCGGATGGGATGCAATGTGACCGCAAATCGGATTGGACCACACGCAATGTGAACACGGCTCAAAATTGATTGTAGCTCACATCGGATTCTTCATTTTTGAAAGATCGTAAGGATATTTTAATCTATTTCCGCTGTATGCTAGAGGTCGACCACTATTTTATGCATTGTAACAAAATACATTCATACAAAACTAAGAATTATATATATTGTATTTCTAAACTCAAGCAAAGCTATTTGTTTAGAGAATAATAATCACAGATGTACTATACCGTATATACAGAGGCTAAACACACGGGCCTTAGTGAAGGACATTAGTTATATCATAGGGTCGATAGGGGAATACCCCCTAAGGGTCGGACGCCCAAGCCATATTTACCCTCGTCCCTGAAGGCTCCGCACATGGCTTCTCCCAGACGCTTTGTCGCTTCAGTCGACATTTTCTGATGTGCATTATAGAGTAACACGGTTTCACTTGACAGTAGTTGAGATTTCGTGCTCGTTGATGCTTTGTCGCTTCTGCAGATAATTTTTGATGTCTTAAATTATCGTGTTATCATCTACATTATCCTAAGGCTTTATGCGATGAGTGTTGTGACAGCCATCTCGAGCATGATGACACCTCTCGCTATATTAAATCGCGCTATACAGTCTATTCCAGTGGTTTTAGATGAAAAGGACGTTAAGCCATATATTCGAATCGTACACCTGTCAACGTTTTACGTACTCCTGAACTGTAATGTTTAAGCTTCAAAGCTATATGCTCAAAAAATGTGAAACTGAAACTTGAGACGTTGCACAACGCATGGATATACATATTTAAAACGATCAAGGTTTATGCGACATGCTCATTCCGCAGTCGTCTTCTATGCAAGCATAGATATTTTTGCTAAATCTAGGCGTCGGAAAGCAAGGGTCTAACCAAAGGCATCGCCTTGGCTTTGACACTTGGGGTTTCATTGGTGCTTTTGGTAAAAATCTATACTCTCTATTATAAAAAAATGAAAATAAACAAAACTTGCGCCCAAAATACTATCTCGAAAATTATACCAAATAGTATATACATTCCAGTTTTTATATTTT
>JASANE010004797.1:0-43375 GCA_030248225.1 Trileptium ribeirensis
AAAGATATTCTAAGTCGTAAGATCATTATATAATGTATTTTATAATTTAAAAGCAATACACTATACTGGTTGTATAGGAATATGCTTCACAAAATTTATTTTCAGGAAGGTTATACCCTTGCTTTGTCATAAGTCGGAATGTATTGAAAGAGTCCTTGTGAAATAGAAACGATATTCAGAAGGCGAAATGAAAGCTGTGATGAATTAAAAACTAGTCGGTAGTGGAACTACATTTGTGAGCGGAGCTTGGGCTGTGGCATTACGAATGTACTCAATTTTATGTTCTTGTAACTACATTGCATAGGGCATAGGGCTTTATCATTGGTAAAAATATTATATTTGAATTTTTCGACCCAAAAAAACCTATAATGGTTTGATCGAAACAATTCTATTTCAATAAATAACACAAATATAGCAAAATTCTCTATTTTAGCTGCATAAAATTAACTAATTAGCTAATTACTAATTAACCACCCAAAATTTTTTAATCCCAAATATCAGGTGCACACTCTGACATGATAGGCTTTCAAACAAAAATAAAATCCGTCCAGTGGTTCTTGAGATCCGTCGGACCGAACGAACGAACGGACGGACATCGACCTTTTTACTCCCAGACAGAAAATAAAAACGCTTCGCCCGGCTTCGCCGAGCTCCACTCAACCAGAAATGATACGAAAAAAATTAAAAATTTAACCAAACCGCACAGGTAAGGAATGTTCAATACTATACGAGTATCGCACGATCGTTCTTTGAGGCCACAGGCGTATCTACATGCGGTCACTAGGCTAAGTTGCCCAATGATGACAAAAGAAAAACGGAGTCTTAAGTTACAAGAGTAGGTAGCAGAACCGGTTTCCGTAAAAAAAATTAAAAATAAATTTTATAAAAATCAATAAAGTTGATACCTTGTGAGATAAATACTTCGAAATACTGTGTCAGATTTGCACGCTGAAGAACTAAGTACAGCTGCCATTCAGAAATGGTACTCGGCTGACATGTTCCAGGCGATGGTGTTGCTAAGTTAGTATTAGAGCCACTATCTATATTGTCACTGCTCATTAGAGTCTAAAACATTCTAAACACATACGTATAAGCTATAACATATATACATAATAACATATACATTTATTCGCCGCCAGCCCCTTGTCACCTTTATGGGTTAGTCGTCGTATCGTTTAGAACAGGCCAGAGCGGGACGTTAAGGTGTAAATGCACGCCAAATTAGGTTTAAGACAGTTCAGGCGTTTAGGTAAACCAACCGACCATGCCATATTTCAGGCAGTAACTTGTATCGTACATGGCATGTAGCAACGTGCTATGATCTAACAGAGGTAAGTGCTGGTAAATATTGACATCGAGTTAAGTTTAAACAAGCTATTGACTAATATACTATTCGACTTGGGGGCTTAGAGATTTGCATGCAATGTTTATAGTTACATCGCAACTTAGGCTAAGTTTTGTTATAGACTTGCTTTATTGTTTAGATATCACTAACGAACTTGAGGATTATTTAGCCATAATAGATATAAGGATTAGACACCGCAGTCGGGTCGGGTACATGCTGATTCTGGTCGGGTAGGGTCATAGACCTGACTCGGTCGTCGGGTCAAATTCGGGTTCAACTATAACCTAATCAATGCCGTCAAATATCATAATTTTGCACCATCCCATCGTAAGATTTGTTGGATCCAACTGTAATCAATGGGAATGCTTGGTTAGTACATGTGCAACAAGTATTAAATCCCCTAATTAATGTAACCCCTTAATGGACGGTATTAATATTAGGGCTAATACTAGGGCGGCAACCCCCTAATGGACACCCATAGACACCTATGGGAGATGTGATGGTGGGTGTCAAGGACAGATCCAGGACGGAGTCCTTGGGTCAGATCCCCGGTTTGTTCGGTTATTCCCCCAGCTGGAATTTCGTCAATTTTGAAGGTACAGATAAAATTTTGGTATCAATAAATACAGCTCGATGAGGCGGTTCAGAAAATACCCACTTACCCACATCCCTGGCAAATTTTTTTCGATTTTTTGAGGTCCCAATGGCCCCCCATGGGAACCCAAGAATTTTTTTATCGGAATATTGTCATGTTGGGTACCGATCGGTAGCGTAGATTTCAATAACCTACACGCCAGTAGATTTCTATGATCAAGCTGAGTCGAACGGTACTTAACATTACCATTCTGAAGAAAAAATTTTTGGGTTCCCGAGAATGACCATTGGGACCTCAAAAATCGAAAAAAATTGTCAGAGATGTGAGTAAAAATACATATTCTGAACCGCCTCATTGAGCTGAATCGATTGATACTAGAATTTTACCAGTACCTTCAAAATTGACGAAATTCCGGCTGCGGAGGATAAACGAATAGACCCAGACCCCCTCTCATCAGAACAGTGCAGTGAAAACTATGCTGGAACGCGATCGTATAAATTTAAAAAGCTCTTACTGTTTTCATTCCAGATATTTTTGCGCCCATCATATAGAATATATACGTATTTTGAAAGACTGCAGTCGGGTCGGGTCGAATGTGCAAACTGTCGGATCGGGTCGGGTGTGAAATATGAACCCGATGCAGTTTCTAAACGCGAATGGCAATGGCTGCCGTACACAAAGCCCTCTCGATGTACCACTGCAAAGTAATTTAATAAATCAAAAAATGACATATATACATATAATCTGAAATTTTAAAAATGCAATAACTGCCGGGCAAAGTAGGTTTAAAAAGATTAACTGCAAAATGGGGGATCGCAAACTATCAAGCATCGTTTTGGTTTCTAAGTAAAATTTATATAGTCTTCCGTTTGCCATTTTATTTACTGAAATTATTAAAAATTAGTGTATCAATTCCTATATCGAATTAAACTTCACTAGCATTGATACCATCTCGCTGCACACATTTTACAGTAGCTTCTACAATAAAAAAATTGGTGTATCAATTCCTATATCGAATTAATCTTCACTAGTATTGATACCATCTCGCTCCACACATCTTACAGTAGCTTCTACATAAAGATTGCGACATGGCATTATCTTAAATAACAGCAGTAATTATTCAAATAACTACTATAATTTATGTCTCTGAACACATTGTATGGGGCTTCATCTAAAAGCGTTAACGACAGAACAATTGCGTAGCATAACGATATAAAAACCTTTGTTGAAATGGTAAACCGCCGTGGTTATTGCATTTAGCTATTATGTGCGTGTGCGCTAGTATTTATATAATTCAAATTTTAAACATAATTTAGTATTTAAGACAATACTTGTGCACATTAACTTATGTCTGCCTTATATGTACAATTTCCCATAATTTTGTGATTTTTATAAAGAGTTAGTTACACAAAGAATGAGATGACAAGAAAAGCACAGCTACTTCGATAGATATCGATTATCAAAGACGTAAAACATTATCAAAGCAAAGCGACTACCATTAGTCAAATTAAATTCTAAAATTAAACAATTTTAGTCATTTCAAATAGGCAAATTTCCCGACTATGCCAGAGCTCGTACTGCCTTGCTTAAGTACGTTCAAGCACTAATTTCCTTTACTGATACAAAAACTAGTTTTAACAATGCCGGTGACTGGACAACGTCGGCGTCTGTATAAAGATGGACTCATTGTTTAGATCAAGACGGACAACTGTTGTGGGACAGTTGCTGATATGACTCAAACGCATCAGATCAAAAATTAAAACAGAATAAAGTAACTATATCCCATTGAGCTCACAGATATAAACTATAAACCGATTTTAGTTGTATGGTTATTGAACAGTATCGGTTCCTTCACGCCGACTAAATAGCCATACTTGCCACTGACTGCCTGACATTGTGATGTGTTGCGTTCACTGAATCTGCTGTGTGGCGTACGTCTCAACAAGTGCTGTTATTCGCTCGCTTTACGAGGTTCCTTGAGTAACCGAACAGAATAGCTCCTAAATATCTCATTGATTTGCATATGCACCTTTCAATCGTACAACACGGTTGTGCCCGCTTTGCCAGTTCGTGTTTAAGGCAAACATTACACGAAATACTTTGTTTAAACGTGAAAGGGTTAAAACTACTTCGCTAGGCTAATAGGATTTTACCATAGGTTTCGATTGTTCGCCGGTTTGGGGTGGGTGGATAGACTCCACAGCCGATATTATTTGCAAATTTTACCCTAATTTTTGTTCCAGCGGTATGGAGCTTTCTGGGGCGCTGTAAATATGGCTTGGAGGGGTCGACCATGAGGGAGGTAATTCTCTACCCTCTCCCTATATGCATCTTAGTTTTACGCAAAGGCAAACGGTCTAAGTGGGTTGAATATATATCTGTCATCTGTTAATTATAAATATTTCAGCAGTATCATTGTATAAATACAATGTAGGCCTGTTATGCATACTGGTATTATACACGGGTTGTAGTGATAGCACAGTAACAAGAATTACATGAGCAAATATATATATATATATATATATTAACGGCATATATGTATATGCATGCACGGCTCACATGCAGCATACACGATCAAGGTCAATCAGCCTTGGTACATGGTTTCGGCGAGGGAGGGGAGTGCCTAGGCCAGCGGATAACCAAAACAATTCAGCCTCTACCTTAAATTTCTGTTTTCCCTGTATTTCAACCTTTATTTTCCCTAATTTCCCTTAAAGTTTTTGTAATTTTGCTCGCAATCACTTAAATTTTTGCTGCGCCTCAAGAATTAGCATTCTCAAAAAAGATAAGTATATATAGTTAAAGGGAAAGCAACTACGAATATTTTTGTTCAAAGATAATCAATTTTACAATTGACTTGAATTAAAACTGATTTCTAACATTATTGTGCAGAAAATGTTCCTCTTCGATTTTTGTAGCACACAAGTCCGTAATACGGATTTACACACAACGTAACACACATTTGTTGTCTGTTCTATACATACGTCGCAAGGTTAAACATCGTGCTTTGATTAAGTCTGACGCTACGTATAAGTGAAATTGACGACTTTCTTGTACACTCAGAGTAAGACTTAGCTTTGAGTTGGTGTATCTGAGAGGCTATAGAGCTATGCGTACGATGCTCAAGGAAGTCCCAGTAGGTATCAAAAATTACGTCTATTTCATGTAGTTTTTCATTGATTCTAAACGCGAAGTTACAAAACCTGTTACGATATCTTAAGAGGTTATCAAAAATATTAAAAAACGAGATACCCATTAGGATGACAAAAATTAAAAAATGGTTCTCTTCTGTTATACCCTCAGCCCCAAAACGATTAGTTTTGAAGATACAGCGATGGTACAACTCCACGCCGCCCGACGAGCCGGTTCTGAAAATATCCATTTCGGACGGATTTATGTCAAAAATGATTTTCAATTTTTTTTGGGTTCCTAGTGGAGCCATAATTCCTGGGTAGCAAAATTTTGCAAAAAGTATTTTCTTGATAAATGTATAAATTTACATACCACTCGAACAACATTGATGAACTGAGTCGAAAAAATTAGCCTAAGCGTAAGTCGTTAACCCATGGACCGATATCCACGAATCCATGAGCCGATGTCGCTAGCGCATGAACCCATTTTTGGGCACAAGTGAGATCCAAAAAATCGAAAAAAATATGTCATAAAACCGGCCCAAATGGACATTTTCTGAACCGATCGAGCTTAGCCAAATTGAACCACAATTGCCGCTTTATTTTCAAAACTGATTATTTTCGGCCTAAATAGTAAAAAATCAAGTATTGATGTACAACGCACATATCATCATGATCGTTGATGTTTATGCGGCGTTTACGTTATTAAGCGCCCATATGGAAGATTTGTCCCTGTGTGATCACGACCATTCCATGGTGCATGGTAGTCATAAGGACCATACTATGCAGTAATGGTGTCGCGGATACCGTGTAAATTACACTACGGTGTCTTCGACACCCTATATTTGAACAGTTGTTTAAAAAAGGCGGGAAAATTAGCTAAGTGAAAATTCAAATTTTTAGGCTAATTGATTATATCCCATAAACCATACCGTTTAAAGCTTTGCGTAGGAAGTGCATGGTCAGAGTGTGTACTGTATAAACTCCCTGCCACGGAAAAACAACAAGGCATCTTCCCAAAGGATTTTTATAACAGCTGGCTAGAAATTTATGGTGTCCATGACACCATGCATATGTGCTGATGGTGTCCGAAACACCATGTATAATTGCTTAGATTATAGTGTAGGTGTTCTGTACACTATATCATTAACGGTGTTACGTAGGCTGTACGTGGACAAAACTTCCACGTAGCGGGCAACTTATAACGTAAACGCCGCATTACACTAAGCAAAATAGTTTTCTAAAGAACAATATTGTTTTCATTATATATATATAAATAAAGTTCGCCTGACAATAGTGCTTAACCGTTATCAATACTGATTTGAATTCTCGTTATTCCACCACAATACTATGTATATAATACTGGTAGTCAGATTTGAAAAACTTTCGCACTTCCACGGCTCAGACTGACACGGTTCCCACTAGTAACGTTCCAAAAAAGCATTAAGACTCTGTCAGCCATAATAATATAACAATAATAAGAGCCCTACGATCAATGACTTGCTCATGCATTGCCTTCGTTACCTTTATAAAACACAGTTAGTTAGCGACAAAAATTGAAATAGCAAAACTTTTTGGTTACTTCATCCAAGTCGACTACTAAAGACTTTTAACCAGTGAAAAAAAACAAAAACAATGTGCTTTCTATTTGGAGTTGTTAGTTGTTGTACAACAACTCAAATAATGATGGAAAGCCATAATCGATTAGTGTAAGCCGAAATAGCTACATTCGGTGCTGCGGCACTAAATGGGTTTATGATGATGAAGGAAAACAAAAAAGATCTTTTGATTTTCTTAGTAACACTATTACTTAGGTTATTGCTGCAAAACTTAAAAATGGCCGAGTTTTCTCAAATCCGTCTAGTGATGACATTGTTTTCTACTTTTGTCACAATGTGTACTCTATGGATAACCGTGGCAGAGCAATAATATGCTTTGGATGTCGTACTATGGATGTAACAACCCACTCTTACCAAATGCTTATGCTTAATATGTTAAGCATAGAATTATGTTTAATATAAATCTAGCATAATTATGCTCAATTTTAAGCATATTTGTGCTTATTGCAAACTTGTAGCAAAAGTTTCTGAGCAAATTAAGCTTTATTAATGCTAACCACTTACTAGTGAAGCTCGCTTGCGAGCCAGAATTCGAGTGGTGAGAACGATCCCCCGAAGTCTGTTGTAGAAAGCACACACAAACAAAGCCTACACACAGTACGCAGGTGCAGCATTATATATACCGTGAGTGATGAGTCATAGTTATGCCCGCCTCTTTTGATAGCCAACGTATGCAGTAGACAAAACATCATACAACGAGTACAAAAACAATCAACTAACAATTTAATAATTCAATAAAACCCTAAATTGACCGTGAAAAGAACGTTAAAGAATACAAACCGACACTGTCATTTTTCATACCAAGTATGAAGCAGAAGTGTGAAAAATATTTGCCGCACAATATTTTTGACACTCACAATGAGTTTGTTGGCCCAGAAAACCATATATCCGACAGTAAAACCAACAATAAGCACACATTTAGGTGCATTTCCCACGACTTTTCACCAAATATGAAATTTGGCGCCAACTATAAGCTTATAGTCTCCAGATAGGGAAGTAGTTGAAAAACTTGTTATATATCATGGAATAGGCCTATTAGTTTGCGGATACCTCGTGTACTTATTGAGAAAAGTCGCAAAAACTGGAGGGGGTGCCCGAAAAATGGGCCAAAATGACGTCATTTTGCCCCATAACTTTTCCCACGGCAAAAATTCAAAAATCGGGCTCCGTCACTACACCTAAATCGACCATTGTGTCGGTTCGAATGAGCTATATTGCATCAAAATCCGCCCAACTGTTATTGAGATCCAGGTGCGACAGACACACACAGACACACAGAGACACACACAGACAGGACCTCCTCAACCCCCCTCCAAAGCTAAAATTAAAAATTCTCGTTCCACTCGAATTCAATTATTATGGTAAATAATTTGAGTAGCTAAAACAAAGCTGAAAATTCTACTTAATATTTAACAATATTTTGCTTAAATTGTAAGTTTTTAAGCATAATTCTGTTGAATATTAAACTTAATTAGTGTTAAACATTTTAGGACGTCATTTAGCATAATTATGCTAAATAATTAATACAGTTATGCTTAGAAAGTAGCGTAAGTTAAAAGTTAGTAAAAGCCTAAGGACTGCAAGATATTTAGCATATTTTATGTTTAAAAATTAACATAATACTCAGCATAAGCATTTCGAGTTAGTACATAGTTTGTGAGCAGCAATACACAGTTCATAAGTCATGTTTTCGGCTTTTTACTCTCGGACCGAGCTGCGGTGAGAGACCAGCTATATTTAACACTGCACTAAGAAACATTGTAAAAAAATTTCGTAACGCAAGTCTTAAAGTTATAGAGTGTATATACTTTTGGAAATCTAAATCCTTTCAAAATTCGTGCTATAAAATGATATAACTGTTTTTGAAATTCGAGTTGTCTACTAGAACAATCAGTCGCTAAGATCTATGGTTAAGAAATTGAAATTTGTGCAGTTTTATTATATGACTTTGCAGGACGAACTACATCATGAGTATCCATTTATTCAACTCCCATCATAACGATTAGACGTCCTACCCTAAGCTCTATATTCGTCCCACACACAGCGAAAGCGGGAGGAAAATTTTGGTGAAATTTTTTTGTTATAATTTTGGCGAAGTTTTAGCAGTTTTGTTAAGCCTTTAGCGATTTTAGATTTTTTCAAGAAATATATAATGAGCTTCCAAAAGTTTTGATTCTAGTCCCCCGTCTGGCAACTCTCGCCTTGCACCCCTTCTTCTACCCCTATCAGCCGCTGGAACCACGTACCTCTTAACCCGGCGGTCATAGGACACTCAGTCCTAACTACAAAACACAAGAATTAACCGCATGAATTTGATGATGACATATGGCACCTCGTCAAAACAAATCAATGCAGCGCTCTGCAATACAAAAATACCATAACTCAAATCACTAGAAACCAACTGTATTACTAAAGTGAAAAATATGGTAATACTATTCTTTTCTTTACCGCGAAAGTAAGTTTTTAAACTGTTAAATTATGTAATTATTCAAAAATAACGTTGCGACGGGAACAAGATAATTCGTCAACGGACATTTTGTGGACGGACAATTTGTCGATGGACACTTTGTCGACAGGACACTTTGTCGACTTGACACTTTGTCGACAGGACACATTGTCGACTGACACTTTGTCGACAGGACACTTTGTCGACTGGACACTTTCTAGACCGAACATCTTTGCGTACATTTTGTCGACAAACTGTCCAGTCGACAAAATGTTCGTCGACAAACTGTCCGGTCGACAAACCGTCCAGTGAACAAACTGTCAGGTCGACAAACTGTCCGGTCGACAAACTGTCCAGTCAACAGACTGTGCGGTCGACAAACTGTCCGGTCGACAAACTGTACAGTTCACAAAGTGTCCGCCGACGAAATGTCCGTCGACAGTGTACGTCGACGAAATGTCCATCGACAGTGTACGTCTACGAAATGGCTGAGATAGTTCTCGAAGATGAGTATTAGTTGAGAAAATCAAGAATCTGCCCCATTGGCAACCTCATCAAAGGCAGGGAAGTTATCGCCATCGAATGTTGTTAGTTAATCTGCTGGTATTTCTAAGTCAAAAGTAGTTTGCGGATGTAAATGAGGCTTTGAAGTGCGGTGGCGACGAATAACACGCTTAAGGCTTTCAGACTTGGGTAGTTTTGGGATAGCTATACGCGGCACGTGAGCTGTTGAGACTTGAGCTATTCTAGCTGAACTCTCTCGTTGACGTAGCCAGTTGCTTGGCAGTATTTTTAGCATGAAGTACATAGACTGGGGCAGGCTTCGAAAGATGAATGCGATTTTGTGAATTACACAGAATCTCATATGTGTCCTTTCGAGTCGTTACCCCTACAATTGGGG
This sequence comes from Trileptium ribeirensis, assembly GCA_030248225.1. Lineage (NCBI taxonomy): Eukaryota > Metazoa > Nematoda > Enoplea > Enoplida > Thoracostomopsidae > Trileptium > Trileptium ribeirensis. Next base: position 10,038 of record JASANE010004797.1, read on the forward strand.
CGATTTTCGCATACTTAATAACACCTGTTCCCATCTGTGGAAACCTTATCCTTTGTGTATAAATAACCTTCGAAACATAGTTTTCGACATACCTTGCTGATTGTGAGAAAAAAGCGGCCATGAGTTAGAACTAGACTTTTTTAATAAACGTCCATGCAACAAAACAATAAATGGAATTTTTTTCGAATCAGAAATAAAAAGAAGCGGTGAGAAGCGGTTCAAAAAAGAAAACAGCTTAAATGAATAAAAATAATTAATTAGTTTATTGTCAAAGTTTGAAACGTTCAAAAGCACCTTATCGGCCGGCACTCAACAAAATGTACGCAAAGATGTCACGTCAAGAAAGTGTCCGTCCACAAACTGTCCGGTCGACAAACTGCCCAGTCCACAAAGTGTCCGTCGACTAAATGTCCGGTAACCCGTTGCGACGTATCGTACTCTACTACACGTTTGTACGTGTATTATTGTTGTTCGCTTGGTTGGTATGCGAACAATAGCGTCAAACGTAGCCACATAGCTAGTGTACGTGCCAAAATACAGTTCAGTACTACATATCAGTAGGGAAACGCTAAATCAGGGCTTAAAATTTAATATTCTAGATGGTTAACCATTCCTTTGCATTGATAGCTTTGTAGCAAGTTATAATATTTTAAGCCGCCGATGAAATAACTAAACTCTGTCACTAGCAAATATTTTTACTGATCATCACGTTAACAAAAATCAGAAAACGATAAGTTAAATATCATATAAATATTTAAGCTGAATCATATCCTCTTAATTTTGCCATTTAGTAATTAGTTAAAAGCAATTAATATCCGGAGAATGGAAGTAACTCTTCCTGATGTGTCAACCAAAAGTGTTTTGGTATTTGTGTCGCATGGCCGTAGAAAGTATGGATTGCAAGACAGGCGTTCCTCACTTTTTAATGACGGGCAACATCTATTGCAACATTTTTTCAAGCAGCCTGTTTCGCTGCTCACATGGAGGATAGGGTCTTATATAACGATGCAATACGTTTGTCCTGTAATACTTTTCTACGGAACGACAATATATGTTCTGATACCAGCTACAAAATACTCTCCTAAAACATTAATTCTGTATGCATAAATATATGGTTCGATTATGAAATAAAATTTCATTCCGGGACAATGTTTCATTATAATACAGTCATGAATAAAAATATGGCTGATTTTGTGCAATTTGATATATATAACCCAAACATTGTTATATCTCTATAATTATAGGTGTTTGTAGGGGTGTAGGGCCAACCCCTAAGGGTCAGACAGACCTCCCTTTAGCCATGACAGACCTCCCTTTAGCTCTGACGACTGTGCAACGCCCACCGCCGCGCACAAAGAGCGCGCGGATAATTTTAGGTAAAATTTCCTACAGGCAAAATTTCCTACAAAAATTAGCGTAAAATCCTCAAAAGTGGCGTAAACTCTTCTAAATCCGGGTAGAATTGGCAAAAATGCCGGTAGGTCTGCCCAGAGGACCTCCCCCTGACTACTTCCTACTCCGGCGACCTCCTATATGTACAACAAAGGATATATTTACAAACAAAATTATACGTGCAAGGCAAAGGTTAATAAACTGTTTTACAGCCAGAAAGGGATTTCCTCTTATATCTCGCTGACCAGATGGAAATTCAATTTATCGTAAAGGACAAGGACGTTGCAAGGGAGTAAATATCACTTTTATTTCTAAAGGTTTCTTTTGAACTGCAAGAATTGGTTTAAATTAAGCATGTTCAACATTTTTTAAATTTTATAGAGTCCTGTGCTTCGATTAAGGGCTCAAAACCAACATAACTGGGAAACTTGTTAAATACATGAACTGTTCTAAGTGCGAGGCTATGTTTTAACGAGTTATAGCGAAACTTTGGCTGAGCAGCTTTTTCCGATGGCCGCGCGTATTTGTGTTAGCGGACATTACAAACAAGTTTTCGCAGCAATTAATCTCATTGTTAAGACATTTAAATATTAGGATTAGATCGCGTTTCAAACGACGTAGCTCCAGAGGTTCTAATCGAACATATGTCAATCTTTCACTATAAGACATTTCCTGAATGCCCATTCTGGCCGCTAATCTACGTGTGAGATACTGCTGAACCTTTTCCAGCTTGTCAATTTACAACAAATAGCACGGCGACCAGACTTGGCTACAGTATTCTATAATCGGGCGCGCGTATGACAAATAGGACGTCCTTATTGATTCCTGATCACTATCTAAAAACAGCGAAATAACATATTAATTACTTGATAAGCTTTCGCGATAATGACATTATACTGAGTTTCGTATTTTAAATCACTGCTTATCGTAACGCCTAAGTCACTAAATTGGGAAACAGAAGGAATTTCAGATCCCCAAAGTTGTAACGGAAATTAGGGCTATTTTGCACAAGTGCAAAATATTACATTTAGGGACAGAAATAGAGAGTTGCCACGTATCCGCCCAAGTTACTAAAGAGTTGAGTGCATTTTGAAGATATGCTGTGGCGGTATTATCGGAGCTATTTGCGATATTTATACACAATTTCACGTCATCAGCAAACAATTTGCATTTTACGTGTTCAAAACAAAGATGAAGAGCTTTAATATATACGAGAAACAAGAGGGGTCCGAGAATGCTACTTTGGGGTACGCCAGAAGTTACTTTATGAGTTTTTGAAAAAGTGTTGTTCAGTTTTACTCTGAATGTTCTGTCATGAAGAAATGCTTTAATCCATTGAAATAGGGCTGCACCTACTCCTAGAGCAGAAAGTTTTTGGGGCAGCTAGGCGTGTGAGATGGTGTCAAAAGCTTTTGCGAAATCCATGTACGCAATATCAACAGATTTGCCGATTTCCAGAGCATTTTACCAATCATTTACTGCCTCAAGTAGCTGAGTACAGGTTGATTTCTTTGAGATAATCCATGTTGATTCTGACAAATAATATTATTACAACGCAAAAATGACAAGAGACTGTCATGTATATAATAGAATCCATTATTTTACATCAGGTAGACAGCAATGATATTGGCTTGTAGTTCAATGCAATAGACGAGTCGCCTTTTTGTATACGAGAATAACGTCAGCGCGAAGCCAAGACTTCGGCAAACAACCGTTTACAAAAGATTGCTCGAATATATATGCCAGAGGAAAGCAAAGCGACTCACGAAGTTTCTTGAGCAAGAACTGTGTGTAGCCATCGGGTGAATGGCTATGTTTTGGGTTAAGGCGTCCCATAAATTTGTGCACAAGCTGTGGAGAAAAAGCGACCTATGTTACAGTGCCTTTTGGGGCTGAGACATCATAGGTTACAGATAATTGTCCGCAATTTTCATTCAATACTGACGAAAACGCGTTGGCCAGTATGTCGGCACAGGAGTTTTCGTCAGTGGTTAGTTTGCCATGCGGCTTGGTAAGACCACTGACTCCGGTTTTGGAATAGAGATTGTTATTGATATATTTGAAAACACCATTTCGGTTACCACTATTTAATATTTTCTTTTCACGAACTTATTTAAAACGAGCAATAGTTTCAGAGCATTTTGATCTGAGTTTTTCATATTTTTCATAATCCGAAGTTTGACGGCTTATTCTCCACAACTTAACTTTATGTCAACGAGCTTGAGTATATTGTGGTAAATGCGCAACAAGCGAGGTGAGCAAACATTTACTGGCATGTGCATTGATAAATTTTACCGCGTTCTTCCGTCCATGCGTCCGTCTGTCAGTCAAGGTGGGTTTTTCTAAATATCTCAGGAGCGAATAAATATATTCCTACGGAGTCTTTGCATATGACAGTTTATAGACTGACCCGTCACGCCATATATGTTTCGTCTATGCAACCCACCCATCGGTATAGTAGGCAACCTTAAAGAGGGTACCCCATCGGCTTTTGTGACCGGGAGAAAATGTGTTTAGTTTATCTCAATGGGAAACAAAATAGGCTCCCAGAAGCTCCTATTTAAAAAATTTATATATCATATTTTTAAAATAATCGTTAATAAGCATTATTTGGTCAATATAAAGGTTTTCGGGGTCACTGAAACCAATGAGGTGTTTAATTTGAACGTATATGTACACGGTGTACATTTTTGGAATAGTACTTTATCTTCGGGGAACGCTTCATGATTTCGTGATTTACAATGTAATCACATATTTTGTTGCATTTGCTATTATAAAGGTTTTCGAAGATGCTAAAAACGATGAAGTGATTTACTTGAATGTATTTGTGACCGATGTAGAGTTTTTGAATGGTACTGCATCCCATGACAACCCGCATGACTGTTACATACCTGATTACATACCTGATTTTAAAATAAATTTTATAATTCGTTGCATTTGTAGTAATAAATCTTTTGGAGAATTCTGAAAAAGATGATTTGATTCGTTTTCACGTACTTGTGACCAATGTACTCTTTTGAGCATGTATGACTAATCTCATTCGATACTTTTATACTAAGCGCCTCGGTCGACGAATTCACAGCTGCACTGAAAATTCAAATTGTACTACCATTACTGAAAAGACAAAATAAGAACAAACAAAAATCTTATACATCTTGAAACTTTGCTATGTAATAAGCAAATATATATTAACCGCCACAACATATACGTCAGAAAATCGGGATGGAAATTCACTTGGCTCGTAGGCGTCACACATTCAGTTTAGAAATAGCCAAAGTAATAAAAGGCACAACTAGGGAGCTATATCTTAGCTGCAAAATAATGTTGCATTCTTCTTTTCTATCAGCTGTAAATATGGCACAATGATTATAAATTTACCCCGAATATAGTGCACTAAAAATCCACGGTAGTCGAAAACAAAATGACTAATCCAAATAGTTATTGACCAACCAAGCGATTCACTTTTCCAGCGTTCTGTCCTGAATAACGCTATATGATTAGGCGAGAAGACAGGAAAGGTTTTCGGTCGAAATTGAATTTTTCTATTACACCGAGCGCTGCGAGGCGAAACGGCGGAGGTCTTAGACCTCATCTTAAAAAATTTCTTTTCAAAAGATTAGGACAAAGCGTGGCTCCCTCCCAGCTCCCTCCCCTTGGCTACGCCTATTGCTGTAGAAGAAAAGACGAGCAGAATATTTGGCACTGCTTTGGTTGAGGAGCGGACACAAGTAGTCGAGATCATAGGCGTAGCCAGAAAATTCTGGACGGACGTGCCCTGAATGTGCCATGGGGGACACAGCCAAAATGTACATTTCACAATAAACGTGGTATCCGCTTTTCTTCTGCTGTTTCAGGGTACACGGACTCTTGCACGAGGGAACACGCCCCCTATCCGTGTTCCACTGGCTTTGCTCCTGGTCGAGATAGAGCAAAAAGTTTTACAGATTCGGACTCTATGCATCCAGTTACCCTAGTAACAGGGGCGCAGCACCAGAGGTGGGTGGGGGTGGGAGTGGTATTTACCCCCCCCCCCCCACTTTTTTAAGTCCCTTTCTTCTGGGTTGGTATTTTACTGGTTACTTTTACTTTCTTCTGGTTACTATAGTATTTTACCCCCCCCCCACTTTTCAGCCACGTCCCTTTCTTCTGGGTTGGTTCTTGTCGATCCTCCTACAGCGTCTGCTGAACGATCTTTCTCTTGCGTTCCTCGTTTAATGACCTGGCTTTGTACAGGTATGTCAGAGTTGCGGCTTAATCATCTGGTTTTACTCTACATACACAGTGAATATGCTGAGACAATTAATATGACTGAAATCTGCAAAGAGTTTGTGCGTTACAAGGAAAGTCGATGTCATATTTTTGGATCATTTGACTAACTGGCGTTAGATTGATGTTCTGGCTAATCTTTAAATGATTGGCATGGTTTTTAACCAAATTTGCATTTGTGCTAAGTACCACTTAGTAGTATAGGTCATTACGTTATGTTTACGTTATGTCTCCATTTGGAAACGTTGTCCCTTGTAGTCACCGCCAAACTGTAGATACAGTGAAAAATAATTATAAAATATTTCTCAATAACATACGTGTCGAAGGCACCATGCTATCAGGCGCTAGGGATATTATGTCGTGAATGTCGCATCAGAGTTGTAGTTTGATGTTTATAATTGGTGCTTTGCAAAACCCAGCTGCTGAGGGCATCTTATAGTTGTAAAAGATGTATATGACCAGAGTTACCCCCCACTTTCGAGATCGATGCTGTGCCCCTGCCTAGCAATCATTCACTATGAAAGATGCTGTGACAAAAACAATCTACCAAAATTTTCATTTTTTGCCAAGCGCAAAAAAGTCGAAAAAAATTTTATTCCGAATTCGGAGGAGTTTGGTACAATGCGACGCAGTGGGATTATGGGTACATACTTGCAGGCTAAGAAAATTTTAATGAGGTGGTATCACTGGGTTGGATGCAGCCTTGTACAATACAAAACAACCCTTATACTAGTAAAACGAGATTGACTGAAAGCATATACTGCACTATGATCACTGTGAACCATGCTGTGACAATAAAAACCCCACAAAATTTTTATTTTTGCCAAGCGCAAAAAAGTCGAAAAAATTTTTATTCCGAATTCGGAGGAGTTTGGTACAATGCGACGCAGTGGGATTATGGGTACATACTTGCAGGCTAAGAAAATTTTAATGAGGTGGTATCACTGGGTTGGATGCAGCCTTGTACAATACAAAACAACCCTTATACTAGTAAAACGAGATTGACTGAAAGCATATACTGCACTATGATCACTGTGAACCATGCTGTGACAATAAAAACCCCACAAAATCTTTATTTTTTGCCAAGCGCAAAAAAGTCGAAAAAATTTTTGTCCCGAATTCAGAAGAGTTTGGTACCATGCGACGCAGTGGAATTAATGGGTACATAATTGCAGGCTAAGAAACTTTTAATGATGTTGTATCATCGGGTTGATCGCAGCCGTGTGCAATACAAAACAACGGTTATACCAGTAAAACAAGATTGACTGTAAGCATATACTGCAGAAATTGCAGAAATGCAATGAAATTACGGCACAATATCAACGTTAGAGAACAATGTTCTACTACATTACAATTTATTTATATTTCGTGAATTTGAAGGCTTTTTCCGTTTTGGCCCAGCGTTTTTCGCAGTGAACTCTAAATGCATGGATTAAAAGATTTCATTTGTTCACCTGAGCGTTGGTCCCTCCTTTTTTGCCGATGTCAGAGGGACTGGACTCAATTCTGGCTGGGGGCCTGATTCCCTTTGTCCTTTTTTAAACCATTCCTGCCGTATAGTTGTTCAAGTTCAAGCACAGCCGCCTACCTGTCTAAACCCAACCCTGAGAACTATTAAATAAAAATAAAGTTGTTACTGTCAAGGCCAACATAAAAAAACGAAATTTGAAATTAATGACGGTGGGTAGTTTTTATATGCGGTAATTATATTGTCTGGGTGTTTGTGTTTACGTTTCTATCCAGGGACAAGTTTTTAAACGCCAAAATACAAAAAAAACACGATATAAAAACTGCTTGGTGCAGACAAGTTTTTGTCGGGTGTGTGTAATAAAATGTTATTATTCAATGTTTTCTTTCTTTTGTACCGAATATTTGGTACCGCAAATAGACAAGGAGTGGGCTGCAACTTGTAGAAAGAAGAACCTGCCACCGTTTAAGAACTTGGATTAAAAATTCTAGGATTGTGTTTCACTCTGTGAGGCTGATCGTGAATATGATGCAGGTACGGCTTGACCATACACTGTCGTCGTCTGTTTTTTGAACAATCCAATGTACGTTGAATGCGTCGAACAAATACAAAGTCCATTAGACGAAAGGTCTGTATTTTGTTATAATAACCATACATGCTGACGCTCCGAGGTCTCAGGGGCACCGCAGTCGGCTGGGAGTTGAGGAGGTCATCGCAAGGGGTATAGGTACTGGGGAAGGTCCTCGGCGGGGCTGGTAGAAATATGTTGACTACGTCTATCTCCGAAGATACAATTTTACCCCAATGTTGTATATTTTCGTCCTATTTTGGCCAACTTTTTTTAAACTGTTAGGCTTTTTGTTTGGTCAATCGATATTCTTTGCAAAACAGTTCGCGAACAGAAGAGAATGTTCTGCGACTGAGCTCAAGCCATTAGCTTAGCAAAAATTTAATGAAAATCACTGCTTTTTGCGAACGAAAATTTGGTGAATTTGAATCAAGTTATATTTGTATGTGAGCGTAGCTAATTTAACAGGGACGATTTATTTATGAAGTCAGTAATACATTAATTTTCATTGCGGAGTGAGACAAATCCAACCATTAGAGAAACCGTTTCTGTTCAAATGAATCGTTCAATTTCTGCTCGATAACGCTTAATTTCTTCCACTTTGTTTTGATTTTGTCAATTGTCAGTTAGCAAATATCAAACTAAATTTCATTTTTTCCGTAACAAGAATCGTCGATTTAAAATCGGTTATTACGAAATCGAATGGTTGGGGTAGTCATTTTAAGTTTATTCCCGCACGCATAAGTATTGTCCTACTAGGTGTTTTGTCATGGTACCGAAACAAATAAAAAAACCAAAACTAAACAAAATAACAGCGTTTGTAGTAGGGTTTTGTAAACATAACAAGCGACATCATCACTATTATAATAATATTAGTCAGAGTACGCGTAGCCAAAGAACACAAACATCGTTAGCAAATAAGAAGGAAAAAAGTTCTATGTCTGTCTGCGATACTAGCACAAAACATTGAGAAAAACACTCTCTAAAAAACTACACACAACAGTCGCGCCGTGATAGGCTCTCTCTCTCTATTATCGTGTCGCGTAGGCAAAAAGGTTTTAATAATTCTGCTTGTACGGTACCGTACCAACCACCACAAACGACGCTTGGCCGTGTTATATACGATAGCATATTGGAATAATGTCTTTTGAATAATATACAACGTGTGCGCAGTAACATTGGCGAATCAGCATGTATTTATCCTCACACTGCTGGTGTCTGGATCCGATATGTGCGATAAACAACGGCCGTCCTACCTTGAGTAAGACCAGAGGTCACCACAGGATGAGGTTAGTAACATTGGCGAATCAGCATGTATTCATCCTCACACTGATGGTGTCTGGATCTTATCTGTACGATAAACAGCAGCCGGCCTACCTTGAGTAAGACCAGAGGTCACCAATGGATGAGGTTTGTAACATTGGCGAATCAGCATGTATTTATCCTCACACTGCTGGTGTCTGGATCTGATCTGTGCGATAAACAACGGCCGTCCTACCTTGAGTAAGACCAGAGGTCACCACTGGATGAGGTTAGTAACATTGGCGAATCAGCATGTATTCATCCTCACACTGATGGTGGCTGGATCTGATCTGTGCGATAAACAGCAGCCGTTCTACCTTGAGTAAGACCAGAGGTCACCACAGGATGAGGTTTGTAACATTGGCGAATCAGCATGTATTCATCCTCACACTGATGGTGTCTGGATCTGATCTGTACGATAAACAGTAGCCGGCCTACCTTAAGTAAGACCAGAGGTCACCACAGGATGAGGTTTGTAACATTGGCGAATCAGCATGTATTCATCCTCACACTGATGGTGTCTGGATCTTATCTGTACGATAAACAGCAGCCGGCCTACCTTGAGTAAGACCAGAGGTCACCACAGGATGAGGTTTGTAACATTGGCAAATCAGCATGTATTCATCCTCACACTGATGGTGTCTGGATCTGATCTGTGCGATAAACAGCAGCCGGCCTACCTTGAGTAAGACCAGAGGTCACCACAGGATGAGGTTTGTAACATTGGCAAATCAGCATGTATTCATCCTCACACTGATGGTGTCTGGATCTTATCTGTACGATAAACAGCAGCCGGCCTACCTTGAGTAAGACCAGAGGTCACCAATGGATGAGGTTTGTAACATTGGCGAATCAGCATGTATTCATCCTCACACTGCTGGTGTCTGGATCTGATCTGTGAGATAAACAACGGCCGTCCTACCTTGAGTAAGAACAGAGGTCACCACTGGATGAGGTTAGTAACATTGGCGAATCAGCATGTATTCATCCTCACACTGATGGTGTCTGGATCTGATCTGTGCGATAAACAGCAGCCGTTCTACCTTGAGTAAGACCAGAGGTCACCACAGGATGAGGTTTGTAACATTGGCGAATCAGCATGTATTCATCCTCACACTGATGGTGTCTGGATCTGATCTGTACGATAAACAGTAGCCGGCCTACCTTGAGTAAGACCAGAGGTCACCACAGGATGAGGTTTGTAACATTGGCGAATCAGCATGTATTCATCCTCACACTGATGGTGTCTGGATCTTATCTGTACGATAAACAGCAGCCGGCCTACCTTGAGTAAGACCAGAGGTCACCACATGATGAGGTTTGTAACATTGGCGAATCAGCGTGTATTCATGCTCACACTGATGGTGTCTGGATATTTTCTGTACGATAAACAGCAGCCGGCATACCTTGAGTAAGACCAGAGGTCACCACAGGATGTGGTTTGTAACATTGGCGAATCAGCATGTATTCATCCTCACACTGATGGTGTCTGGATCTGATCTGTACGATAAACAGCAGCCGGCCTACGATGAGTAAGACCAGAGGTCACCACAGGATGAGGTTTGTAACATTGGCGAATCAGCATGTATTCATCCTCACACTGATGGTGTCTGGATCTGATCTGTGCGATAAACAGCAGCCGTCCTATCTTGAGTAAGACCAGAGGTCACCACAGGATGAGGTTACCTTTCGAAGGGTAATGATAGGTATCCTCTAGTGATAGCGATATTTTTGGGCGTAGAGAGTCACCTACTAAGCTCTAATGATAGGTTTTCAGTTAAATTGAAATTCTCGAGAGTAGCGGGTGCACCGCAAAATCATTGAGCCAAATTGGCTCATTTTGAGCTACCCGGGGCCTGGCTCGGAATTTTTAGTGTGTCACACTGAGTTTAGTGACAGTTTTTTATTTAAATTGAAAGCTTTGATGGTCGATGGGGCTAATTTGCGGCGTTTCGGATGTCCCCCGGCGCATCCCTGGGGTACAATTTCTCTGGCATTATTGCATTTCATGAAATTGACAATCTGTGTTTTTTTGGAGGAACATTTTATCACTCATGATTTCGGAGGAGGGAGAATTTCGTTCTCTCTTCTATGAAATAGTGTGGGAGAGACAAAATTCTCCCACGAAATCATGGAGAATCGCCCTCTGCACTTGCGGGGCAGGTGAACAGCCTCCCCACTGAAATACGGAGGGTGAGTCGGGCTGAGGTCAGCTGGAAACGCATCGCGATAAACCTTTGGGTTATGTCTAATTTGGTAACAGCGCATAAGCTGAAGAGTGCCGCACTCTACAGTAAATATTTGCCGTTTGGTTTCACAACCATGCCGTACCTTGCAAAGCCATTACCAAATAAAACCAATTTCCGGCTCGTGTCGTCAATGCTGGTTAAATGATACATAAAATTATTCCCAAATACAGTTGGGCCTTTAGTTCACGAAATTAAAAGAAGTGAGCAGTATTTGTACAAAGCCCACAGCTTTATAAAAAGAAGGATAATCCATTATAATATTTCGCCGCAAAAATATTGCCCACTAGTAATGCCTCTTATTACTTTTAGCTATGTATAATGTTGAAGGCTAGGACATCGACGATCCAAACGTATTTTATTCCTTTACACGATATCTTCCCACGGTTAATTTATTGGCAACTTTATTACATAGCTAGCTATACGTTCAGATCTTCGTTTATGAAATATGAAACCATGTATTGAAAAAATTTAGAGATGATGACACCATAAAGCCTCTCAGCGATGCATAATTATAGGTTTGCGTATCTTAAGGAATCAGTCAAAACATCGTATGAGTGAGTACCTGCAATCCTGTTTTGAGCCAGTCGGTGAATGCGGACATCGAACTGTCGGTGCTTACAGAAATTGTGATTACTTTGCAAATCGAAAGTCGCACGCTGCACGGCGGCATGTGTGTTCGCTAACACATCATAGCTATAAATTTATAAATTTTTTAACACTGGAAAACGGTACATATATAGTTGCTGATGTTGGTCAGATGTGCTGAAGTCAAGCAGTTGGCATGAAATTATAGTGAGTCGTAAATGAATAAGGTTCAAACTTTATGTTGCGTTCATACGTCAAATGCTATGTTCATATTTTGGGCTCAAGCTTTGTTCAAATTTGAGGTATCAAAGTTTGAGCTCAAAATATGACCATAAAGTTTGACGTATGAAAGCACCTTTATAGACAACAATGTTCTAATTTAGTGCTGAACAGTACGACTACGCGAAAACCATTTTGCCCAGATCGATCAGCCTTTTCGTTTTGACCTTATGGATCGGAGGTTCTGTATGACTTTTTTTGCCCTACAGGTACATATTTTCTCCGCGTTGTTATATATATACATGCATGTTTTGGTTATTCACAGCCGACTGACTTTCGGATAAGGTGTGATACAAATCAAGACCCCATAAGTTCGGCAGCTAGACGCCACAATGGCTACAACATTCATAAGGTTTCAAAAAGGGTCAGACCAAAAATTTCTGTTAAGAATTATTAAAATAACAAGATAAAACTACTGACCCAAGTAACCCGGAGGGGCGGTAAATTATAACGTTAGAAAAAATGAACAACTTAGAGCGGGGGGTTCGGGGGCGGAGCGCCCCGACTTAGGCTTAGGCTTAGTGTATGTCTCATATAAGGACCTTAGCTTAGGCTAAGACTAAGGCTTAGGCTTAGGATATCGAGAACGGCGTGGCCTGCATATTATTTCCGCCCCTCAGGGTTACTTGGGCCAAATTACTAATACTAGTGTCATCCGATTTTTTTCGTTCTTCCATAATTTGTGGTTATTTCTATTGTGTTTATAAAATCCTGCTATCGTTCAATGTCATACACCAGTTAGGAAGTAAATCAGTGAAGTGACACCACGCGGACATGTAGTTCCAATCCGGTGATTTTGCATATAACTTTAAGACGATCGCAAGTGGAATAGAAGCGCGAATATCAGCAATATGCCAGGGAAATATAACCTAACATCTGCAATTACAATTTATTCACCAATCACCGAAATGTACACAAGAACCAAATAAATAAGTTGATCAGTTTGCTGCACCCAATGTCAATACAACACATCCATGGGCTTCCTACAAGTTTCTAATACTAAAGTTTATCTAAGCATTCCACTGGTAGGCTTCACTTTATCACCATCCCGATACGACCACTACTCTATCATCCTGGACAAAAAGGCTAGCCGAAATTCATTCGTTTATCTGTCATCTATCTGCTTCAATATATATCTACAAAGCACCACCGATAAGCTATTAATCTATCTAAATATAGATAAATGATGTATTAGATTACTGGATTTTGTGCCCATTCGTACCGCCACCATCATCATGGGTCAGACAGGACACATTTCTCATTGCAGTTGGTTTTTGTTATTTTTTATATATTAATTACGTGCCACTAACTCAAGCGGTACGTATATACACACATACACATTGTGTGTCTCTATGTCTATGTTTTATCGTTTTTAACCAACCAGTACCAGGTCATTGTCCGCGTAATGTTATTGTTGTTACCGAACGAATCGAACAGTATTGCTCTGGCTGCGAACTCATTCAGCGGTTAGAAAAACACTAAGCTGCCGGCTGTCGAATATCAAGACTACTAAAACCTGATTTTGATATAAGATTGTGTCTTAATTTATGTTTTGTGTTTACTGTAGGCCTTTTCAGTCTTTCATACACAAACCAATGCGATTCTAAAATATGATTAGTAAGAGCTCAAGATTTAGATTGTGGAATAAAATAATTTTAATTATATAGGTATAAAACAATTATGCAACTTTATAAAATATAGTACGTGATCAAGATTACTGAATCAGATTTAGGTATAATAGGATCGTGACTTAATTTATGCTTTTCACAATTGGCCTATTCAGTCTTGCTATAGGCGTGCGCCGCGTCGGGGACGGGGTGAGGAAACTCGGCCAAGGAGGTGGTGCGCCTCGGGTAGGGTGGTGCGGCGCTTCGAGGAGGGCCGCAACACTTCGGGGGTGTGGGCGCGGTGCCCTGGGAGGGGTGCGGCGCCTCGGTGGGAAGGAAGAGGGTGCAGCACATCGGGTAGGCAGGTGTTGCGTGTCGGGGAACGAGGCGTGCAGCGTCGGGGATGGAGGTGCGGAACCTCGGCGAATTAGGTGGTGCTCCTCGGGAAAAGAAATGCGGTGACTCGGGGAGGGGCGACGCTCTTGGGGGGCGACCCTCGGGGGGAGGGGGCCACGCTTTGGGGGAAGGGGTTGGTGCTTCCGGGAGGAAGTTGAGTTGTGGCGCCACGAAGAGGGAGGTACAGCGCCTCGGGGAGGGGCGACGCTTCGGGGGAAACGTTTCTAGAGGAGCGACCTCCGTGCGCGGGTGCGGCGCTTCGAGGATGGGTGGAACCTACGGCTGGCGTGGCACCTCGGGGGGTGTTCGGTACGCTTCGAATGGAGGTGGTAGCTCGTCGGGGGGAGGTAAGTGTTGCAGCACATGGGGTAGGGAGGTGCAGCGCATCGGGGAAGGAGGTGCACCATCTCGGGGAAGGAGGTGCACCATCTCGGGGAAGGAGGTACGGCGCCTCGGCAAGGGAGGTACGGTTCCTCGGGGAGGGAGGTGAGACGATTCGGGATGGGGAGGTGCGGCGCCTCGGGCAGTTAGGTGCGGCGCCTAGGAAGGGTCGGTGTCTGTGGAGGTAAGTGCGACACCTCTGAAATGGAGGTGCGGCGCCTTGGGGAGGTGCGACGCTCTGAGGGAAACGGTACCTCGGGGGTGGATGCGGCGACTCGGGGATGGGCGATGCTTCTGGGAGTGGGTGACGTTTCGAAGGGAGGAACCTGGGGTTGATACGCACCTTGGGGGTGGCGCGGCACCTCGGTTGAGAGGGTTCATGCTTTGGGAGGAGGGGATGGCACATCGGAGGAGTGAGAAAAGACTCTTGGCGGACGGCGGCATTTAGAGGTGTGGCACCTCAGGAGAGTGCAGCGAACTGGGGGAGGTACTGGCACTTGGGGCGGAAGGAGGGGGTGCGGCGCCTTGGGGAAGGCGGTGTGGCGTCTAGGGGAGGGAAATGTGGCCCAATGGGGAGGAAGGTGCGGTGCCTCGGGCGAGGGTCGATGCTTCGGGCGAACCGGCTCTTCGCGGGCGGCGGTACCTAGGGAGGGGGTTAGCTGTGCGGCACCTCAGAGAGGGACTGCGCATCGGGAGGCGGGGAGCCTCGGGGCTATGTGGCTCATCGGGACTGCCTAGAGCATCACTAGATATTTATTATAGGTACCAAACAGCCGCATTTTTTAAGTTCATGCTCACTTCGGTTCGTCGTGAAAAGTATCCGGTTCGACTCGGATCAGCTCCTTCGGTAATAAACTAGGATCAGCTCTCAGGCTCAAAACAATAAAAATTTGCGACTCCATAATTTAGAGCTAACATATACAATTCGTCACATTTATTATATAGTTCGTTTAACAGCCTTTAAGAGTCGAGCCGATGTAATATGTGCGATTCTTGGTGCGTTCGGGAGAGTATTGTGCTATAACATCACTTGTTATAATAACGTATGTTGTTTTATAAAAAGAGCCTTTAAGGGCCGAACACAGATTCTTCCGATACATTGGACTCTACTCTCCGAAACACATCTTGTGCACCGAGTTGGCACTTCATACATAATGGCAAGGTCGGCTCGGCTCTGGAGTTCGGCCGAGCCTAGTGCCAAAATTCTTAGTCGTATTGAAGCTTCATCATTATTTTTTACCCTAATTTAACCCTGAATCTGAAATGTATCTCGTGACCATGTAAAACGAATATGACAAGGTAACAATGTTACGATGTAACATGCAAAACACATATGTTTATTCATGTAAAATGCGGAGGTTTGAACAATTTAAGTCCATGTTAACTACGTATTCCGAAATATGTTTGAATGCAAATGCTGCTGCCACACAATGCTTTTCAAACCTCCATCTGTATAATAGCCACAAAAACGTATGACGACTGTCAAAGTATTGGAGAAAGCACTCAAAGCTGGTCGTCAAAGCTTAACTAAGCGACTTGATTTAAATAAATATATATTTTAAAAGTAACGATGGTGTTTTACTAAGAGACTACCTATAATGGTACCGACACGTTGACTGCATCAAAAAGACCATTAGCTGACGTGTAATACTTTAAAATGTGGGAATCATAGTGTGGATACCTCAAACGTGCTGTGTATTTACCCAAAATGCAAATTCAACTTTTTGTTTAAAATATGTATATACTGAATATTAAAATTAAAATTCAAAATAAAATAAGTTTTAACATAAAAATCTTAAGCAAAAGATAAATTTTACGCTATTTTAACCACTGTATACATGATGTCTTAAAACTGATATAGTTTTAAGATTTAGTTATTTGACATAACTATCTGTTAATGAGGCATATATAATGGCCCTGCGTAGGATAAATCAAATGTTTGAGATTGCCATGTTTATATTATTTTAAACCCCAAACTAATTGATAATGCATAACTACCGTTATTTTGTGTATATATTGATATGCTACTACAAAACCCTAAATGCCTATAACATTTTGGCAATCGGCACATGTTTTTGTGGCTGTTTTATACGGATGGAGTTTTGGATGGACGGCAGCAACATCTGCATTCGAACATATTTCGGAATACGTAGTGAACATGGACTTAAATTGTTCAAACTTTGTTCCGCATTTTATATGAATAAACATATGTGTTTTACATGTTACATCGTAGCATTGTTACCTTGATAAATCATCCATCTACCACATAAAAGTACCGAGACGATATATATATACTGCCTGATAAGTGAAGTCCTGCCTCGTTCTTGAAGGATTTTACAAATAACATATCTATTTATGATACAAGTGTTACAACAAGCCTGATATGCCACCGCATATAAGCCGCGTCATGGTTGATTTGGCTCAGATCTGGTCTTACGTGGGTCGAGACAAGCCAGGGATGGAGCCAAATGATACTGTTGAATGTTTAGTTCTCTTAGGCTGTGTTAAAAACATGCGGTAATCCTACGTAAGCTATGATCGATTGAGCCGCTGTTACTGAACCGTTGTGATTCAACCGTTATTTTTAATCATACACGGTTATTCACCTTTTGATGTTTTATTCTGATTATTGGCTACCCCCTCCCCCCCAAGCGTACCCTCCAACCTAGTGGTACTACGCTTCCCGTCCCGCGGGCACCGCAGGTGCGCGGAAAATCATAGCAAGATGTAATAAAAATAGGGTGACGATTGTCAAACATGTGCGTAAAATCGACAAAAATTGGTCTTCGACGGGAGAGGGGATGCGACAAATTTTTTCGGCTCCCCCTTACGTGGTAGAGATTTACCCCACCGAGACGACCTCCCTCCCCTCCCGGCTATTCATCTGATACCTCGGAACGTAAGCATGTACGAGGTGCTATACTATATAACTTGAAACAATAAACAGAACAACGAATTGTGCTGTTGGGCCAAAAAATCAGACCCAATGCGGTCTCTATCCTAAACGGCACCTAAACTATTTGATAAGTGGACGGGTAATGACAAGGTCTCATTAACTAAGGAGTACTTTTAGAATATTCTGGTGGTTTTTCCAAAACATGCGACAAAAACATGCGTAATAATTTTGTGTTGACCAAGAATATAAGTTGCTTCACAGCAGCCACAACATCACCAAAAACCCCTTTCGGCAACCGAATCTACAGCGAAAAATATAGACAAGTATATTTATAGTTATTATAGGACGAAAGCTTAGTAAATTCTATTTAACTCAGGTTATGTTTTAAACATAAAAATTCAAAATGCTGATTTGTCCATTTATGTGTTAACAATTATTATTAATTGGTCTAAGCAATAATTTCCCAACTTGTTAAACTGACCGCAGTTTAGCTATGCTCTTTGTACTATTATATATCAGTTTTGAGAGTCGTACACGAACGAAACAGATATTTTTTGTAACAGGGTCGCATAGGACATGCAAAAAATGTTGTTTTTCTTCCACTGCTGAAACACAATATGACAACCAAAAAAAGCGACACTAATGAACCATTCCAATGTCATTGTTGATCGCGCCCTTTGCGTCTGTCATCATAATTGTCTGCACGTTGGTTGAACAGCATGTAGCAATAGAGCAATTATAATTATTATGAAGGATCTCGTCTCTATGTTTTTATTGGTGTACGTCGTATCAATACCATTCTGTACCAACCAGGGTCGTTCGTTAGAAGAAAAAAATGAAAGTACTAAATAAATGCACATGAAAATAAAGAAATATTAAATTTAAATTTTTTTCGCTTCAAATAAAAAGCGACAACAATGCATGGTAGTTAGTGGTTTGTGGCCATGATGAGACGTCTACGCGAGAGTACAACAATGTATTATAAATGCATATAATGAATAACAGTGACGGGTATTATACTCTTTGTAATTTTCAGTTTAAAACAGGTTAGCACATCGTCTGATTACGGAGTGATAGACTCGGTTCACACAGAAATTACGTTTTAAATCACAAACAGGCAACAGTGAGTATTAAAGTTATTCATTGACTAAGATAGGTTGCGTTCAACGCAATTCTCAGTTTTCCCGAAAACCTACATCTCGACGCAGGATAACGAAAGAACAGTTATTGGGGAAACTTGCCATGAGTACGAACATTTTATAGGCATACATTAATAGCTGTTTAATCAAAAAATAACAGTTTGATGTTCAATTGGGACTCTATGCTAGTCTTAGCAGAGATGGCATCACGGCCCCCGTTCCGCCATTTTTTGGTGGCTACTCACATGTCAAGGGATCTCTCACAAAGCAAATTTTTGTCGCATTGCGTATGAAATCACCTCAATTACTACCACTTCAAGTTCAATAATTTCAAGTTTGAAGCGGCTATGCTTGGACAGTGGGGGGAGGAGGGGGGCGTACTCCTTACGTACATATTCTGCTCAATTACTTCGTCATATTACTGTTTGCATTTGCTTACAAAAAATTTCATTCAGAAAATGAAATATTATTTATGGATGAAGGGTGATGCCATTATGTGCGGGAGGTGCGGCACTAAGGAGTTACTCACACCATAGTTTGGAGGGTCCATTTATACAATTGTTTTGGGGTCACTCATAACGATTTGGGGAGGGGCACGCTCACGTAATTTGGAGAGGGCCATTCACATACTAGGGTTAGGCTTACAGGAAAACCTTTATTACGTAAGGGGAAAACATAATACAATGCGATAACAACTGGATAGGATCCACAGTCACACCGCACGTGGCTCAACGACTCTTCGCTGGACCTCTAACACACAGTTAGATGCGGGACAGGAAACCAGGCCCACCCGTCGCTCATCCGTCTCTCCCCACCTCACGCACGCCTCGTTCCGCGCCGTATTAAGCAAGCTACAGGAGCAATAAGCATCGTTTTGATACCTTACCTGCACATATCACTTCAGTGCAGCGGTTTCCGAAAATTACTAGCTGCTTTACACACCAAGCTGATTATCTTACCAAAATTTGCGGAAGCCACACGTATGTTGGAGTAACGGCGTGGTCACAAGCTCAAAACTTTTGCTTAAATTTTGATCAAAATGTGAAGGCATCTTTTTGAATATTGTGCAAATTTAAACGGGTGAATACAGTTAAAACTTTTCAAAATATTTCTGTAGTCTATCATGGACGAGATGTATTATCTGAAAACGCTTGAGCACAAATTTTCAATTCAAATTTAAAAATTTCGCAATTTCCCTTTAAAATCACCTTCAAATTTGATCAAAATTTGGTTAAATTGTGAGCTCAAATTTTGTTCAAAGTTAAATTAAAGCACACCTTAAAGCAAGCTAAATTAAATTTACAAGACAGCTACTACTCCGAATACTTTGGAATCAGTTGCATATGCTTTCAGGCGTTTTGGTATTAATCAAAGTACGGTGATGCAAAATTTTCGTACCATTAACTGAGCATAGGGCATGTTAAAGCATGATACCCAGGGTATCACTCGGCTTAGTAAATAATTTCTACGAAAAATGTCGACTAATGTAATCTTTGATTCATCTGGATTCATGTATAATCCGTGTAGGCCTCACTGCCAATGTCAAAAATATGACTTGATACAGATAAATATTAATACCAGCCCAATAGCTAAAGCTATTATGATTATCTTTGGTTAATGTAATGTGCACAACGGCTATCAGAAATAAGCGAAACATTGTATATAATCGTCCAGTTACTTAAAATATTTACTTCAGACATAACTGCAAAATGAAAAACTCTGATTATACTTCAAACCTAGTCCTACACCAGAGCTTACACCTAAGCCTAAGGCTAAGCGTGAGCTTAAAATAAATCTAAAACTGCGTATGTGGGACTGAGCGAGGGGAAACTGACATTTGTAGAGAGGAAGCTTTTTGAAAATTAAAAAATTAGTATTACCTTAAGGCTGGGAAATTAACTATTGCGAACCTTCAGGAGCGTGCCGAAAAGGAGATGGGGGCACCGAGATCCGTGCGCCCCGCTCATGCAAACACGCGTACCCATCCGTGAAAGATGACAGAAAAGCGAAATGCACGTTTGTATCCGTCATGTACGATTACGCCTATAACCCTACTGCCAAATCTCGTGCGTTAGGGCTACGCCCCTGCGAAGCTTATTCCTGTATATAAATACAGTCGTGTACAATCGAATGTAGATGATGATGTATCGAAAATCTTACACATATCAATACAATACATTTTGTTTGGTCAATATTTGGCAGTATAATCTTACCCAAAGAGGATTTTTAGTCAAAAACATCTTGTCACCATAATTCTTAAAAAATGGCCAGAACTTCCTATAAATGACTACAAAAATGATCAGTATTCGATACCGACACAGCTGTACAAGATGCGAAAAACAATTTTAATAGCACTTTCAATTCTCATTACGTGTCTTAAATTTACAAAATTATTTGTATTGCTGCAGCCTAGGAACCCTAAATTTCATCAAATTGCAAAGTCGATTTCCACATTTTTAGATTCGAGTTTAGCACCAAATGGGTGTCGAAGCGCCTTTAAATAGACGGATGGTTCTTTTCCACTATCCCCCAGCCCGAATTTAGTTAATTTTGAAGATATAGAGTTGATGTTGATATCAATCGATCCAGCTCGATGAGGCGGTTCAGAAAATATTCAGTTAGGGACCATTGGGACTTCGAAAAATCGAAAAATTTTCCGGGATATGAGTAAAATGAGTATTTTCTGAACCGCCTCATCGAGCTGAATCGATTGATATCAATGTTGACCAAATTCGGGCTGGGACATAACGGAAAACAACCAGACGGCTAAGCCTTTGTCAAAAAAAATCAAGGATTCTCAAATTTGATCAGCATTTATTATAAATAACCACCATGATTTTCGCGAATCAAATTTTTCAAAAAAAAAAGAAACCATGCCCCAAAATATGCTTATAGTGTGGCGCGCTGTAGCTTAAGGTCATTCGATTCCTCTGGCTGCGGGCATTCAGTGCAACATGCTGATTGATTATGCCACCGAAGCAGCGACAGCCACAGCGAAGCACCAAATTATTGAGAAATTCTATGTTCCAACGCAGCATATAAACGAAATGCCTTATGCTGTGCAGTTTTTTTACACAAACTTGAGGGTCACAGATACACAACAAAATATGACTTACACAGCACACGCGTCAACTATCTGTATAACTTTGTGTAAATATATATATTTGTTATATAAATATATACAAATCATGTGTAAAAAACTAAAAAATATAAATATGATTTGAAAAAGTTTCATTTTTTTAAATATTAAAAAACACTCTTCTGCTGAGCTGAGCAATACAGCAGCGGTCAGACAGAGATAGACATCGTTCGTTGTATTACAACTATTAGTATTATTATTGTCGTATTTGTTGAGCGCGACAAACTGACAATACTATTGGGATTGGGAATGTGTAGCTGCTGCAGTACATCGTTCATAAACAAACAACGAACAGAATATTGAGTCAAAAATGCCAAACAAAGCAACTGGGACTAAGATCAAAACAGATTTGCATATATTGCGTGCTCTATGCTTATAGCTCCTACGCGGCGTTGACGTTACAACGTCACATACGTTTGGAACCTATATGTACACCACACAGTGACAGGCACACTCTCGGTAATTGATTTACATTATTGGCGTCACCCTGACTGTCTATACGATAGAGTCGCGACTACCGGTGGACAAATGTTCGAAACAGCCGGGAAATTATAACGTGAACGCCGCATTATTATAGAGGAACAACGTTAAATGGATTTTAACTATAATATAGCTCAACCTCGAGAAATTATTTAGTGATAAAAGAGATCCCAATGTGTTGATGAAAGTCAGCTTTGTTATCAATGCCACATGACATTTGATAACCAACGAAATTTCATCGAACTATCTTTTTATATACATTTAAATTTGCTTACTAAATGTTAATAGTTGGACGTTAACGAAAAAAAAATGGTACATTTTAGCATATCAAACTCCTATAGACGGATACTTTTTATTATCATGAACAATTTATAAATAATATGTTCCATCGTTCTGATACTGCTGTCCGTCCCGTGGATGGGGTCCAAGGGGTATCCAGTCATGGTGGGGAAAAGCATAATAATCGGACGGTTGCAAGTTGAAAAGTTGTAAACTGGAAGGCAAAGCCAAACTGTACGTCACTTGTGTCTTAACCCCCTCCCCCTATAGCAACGTACCAGCCTGATATGTAATCTACTTTCATTGCCTTAACAAAAGGCGCATTCATCTAACTATAACGTAATGGGGTTCCAGCAGTTATCCATATTCTACTATGTAGCACGTGGGTGATCAGGATTACCACAACCAGCCGTGGTATTGGGCGAGGTCAGAGTTTAACACTGGGCTTCTGCTGTAACCTCCTTCCCTTTTGTGTGCTTTTGGATCTTGAGTTCGGCTTACACTTCATGATTAATACTAGCTGTGAAACTAGCATCTCAGTACTTTGAAATACGATGTTAGAAACTAATGTAATCGGACACATATTCATAAATGCATTAGAATGGACCGAATGGCGATATCTATTTCTGTGGTGAAAATTGGACGAATTAAACAAGCGATATAATTAATTTTCATTAACGCTTCACAAATTAGCTTGCACTTCGACAAGTTTTGAATGAAACACTGCCAGCACGACGACTTAATGTCGGGTCGTTTGGACTACAACCGCTAATCACTAAGCCATTACGGCGCGGTTTATCCTATCCGTATTTCTCTTCACAACACGAGCCAATAACAATACGCAGCAAAACGTACGTTACGCAAGGAACTTTGTTTAACGCAATACTTCATATTGTAATAAGTTGCCGTAGAGTCGCTACATGCGCTAACCCTTTCCCGCATAGTCACACTTTTATAACAGCATAAGTTGCGACGCGATGGGCTAACTGAATTTATCGTGCGGCGTCAGTTTGCACACCCGTTGTTGTTCGCTCGCTTTGTGAGGTTTCTTAAAGAATCGTGTAACAGCTCCCAAATTACGTACTGAATAACGCACAAGGCTCCCAGCGAAAACAATCTAGGTTAAGTCTGGATTCGTGGCAAAATTTTGGTCAACATTGTGCAAAATACACAAAAGTTCATGCGGGAAAAGTTTAAAAGGTTAAAGGTTACTGCTTTTGAACAGATGAAGACAATGGCCTTTGTTTCGCAGTAAAAATGTTCTTAAAAATGAATGTGTAGGAAATTTTGTTATCCTGAAGAATGAAGTTTTTAAGGACAAAGAGAGTTGATTAAACTACGCTTATTTAAAAGCAAAAAAATAAATACAAAAACTAACAAAACGGGGCTAAATTGCCTTATGTTTAACCTTACGTTTTCAGTTTACGTACATGTAGCGGAAACATACTCGTTGCTACGGCCTGTGGCGGGAGGGGGGCTGGTGGGGAGGGCAAGAGGGCCCCGCTTCATCTCGTGTCCCTGCTGCAATGGAGATCACATTCATTTTCCTATAATACTAAAACTTGAGTCCCCTTGAAAGCCATCTTCTAGCAATCCAGCTCCTTGCTTAGTTGCTCTGACTGCGGGCTTGTAAGAAAAACCCGTGCACAAATCAACATTTCATCCATCAAAATAGCCTACTACAAACCAGATAATGTATTCAATGATACACATCATCGCAAAAAAACTGAATTACGAACATTTCTTTTCGGAAAGGCGGTGCTATGTGCAGAATATTGCTGTCCGCGCTGCTGTGCTACCACGCTCCTGGCCCAATGCGTTTTCAGAACCATCAAAGAGTCATTTTTTTCGAATGTATAAAACAAGAAACGAAACGAACGGCAAAAACTAAGGAAATAGGAAACCGCTAAAAATATATATGTTGCGTGGAATAAAAAGCACAATTATATCGATCACAACAACATTATGAACACACTACACACGAAATGAGATTGAAAATACACACAAGGACATAAATATGGTTGGCGGTGTTACGCTTCGGCTTTCTTTTTTAAGCACATTTTTATATGCATATAAAACATTGAATAATCTACGTTCGTTGATGTATCGATCGGTACGAAAATGTTGTGACAGCACTTCGAATCACGAGTTTTAAAGGCATTTTCTGATAAAAAATTTGACCGTCTAGATAACATGATATAATCCGAGATAACATTGCTAACATGGGTACCACATAGAGCTGTGGCGTGGCAAGAGGAACGGACAGAGAGAGGCGCGCCTCCCACTATTGACTGAAAAACGTGAATATATTAACTGATGGGGTTTATAATAAAATGAGTGCGAACGACCGTCCCCCTCCACTTTTGAAACGCTTGCGACCCCCCTTCGAAAGAAAGTGAAATTGTTTACAGATTATGTAATTTGTGCAAAAATTAAGGCTTGCAAATTGATATGCTATTGTAGATATGAATATATAAGAAAACGTCGTGTGATTTTCGCTCGCCATCACCATAAGGGTCTAAATCAAAAAGGTTTGAAGAAATTCCACAAGGCTCAACAAAGAAACTGCAAATGTGGCTTTTAGGTGTGCAGCTGACACGCAGTTCGCGATATACTAAGCCGTAAATCTTGCCTAAGGTTTATAGGCGCATCTAATGGGGCTACATGGGCCTAGGTCCGTCCCCTATCGTCGCGGTTATGTAATAGATTTTTGAAATTTGTTTCAAGTTCGCTAAAATTTTACCAATTTTTGCCAATTTCCTCCAAATTTTGCCAAGATTTAAAAAAAATTGTTAGGTTGCGGCAATTTTTGCCAAAATTAATCCACTTTTTGTCTATTTTCTTAACATTTTCATCTTCAGCACGTGAAAGGAAGTGTGATGAGGATGGTAAATATGACATGAGCAAGATGTGTAACTCCGCTGCTCCGCTGTGGACACCTATGGCATAGGTGTGATGAGGATGGTAAATATGACATGAGCAAGATGTGTAACTCCGCTGCTCCGCTGTGGACACCTATGGCATAGGCCCCCATCCGCACGAAAGGGTTAAGTTTGTTAGATAAAAGAAATATATATTTTGGGCATTCGTCGTATTTTCAGGACGAGTGAACTCGATGTCGACAACAACGCACGTATCCAATGGCATGTTTTGTGCCCTTTTTTGTACTGAATCCCGGAACAGAGGTCTATCCAGCACGATAGATGTTGATTGGGGCTCGCATCTGTGGTTGAGAAGTGGCCATGGGCGTAATCTAAAGGAATAGTTTTTGACTAGAGGTGTTATTAAATTTTACAATGCAGCCAAATATGTTGCTCAATAGAAAGCATCTCATCCGTTATCGAAGCGCTGCGTTCGTTCACCAACGTGGTAGATTCTACAGGCTTGCTTAATACTGATGTAGGGGCTTGGAGATCTTAGTCACTTTTGTGTGGTTTTTCTTTATGGAACAATGTCAAATTTGTATTTGAACAGATTCTAATGTCATCAAAAATGATTGTTATGTGCTGAATAGTTGGAAAACTTTGGTTAAGGTGCTGGCTGCTAGAAATGACCTATACTAATCTAACCCAACTGATCAAAGCATAAATTCTATAACTGTCGGATAAAGCACTTGGTCCATTAAAAGCTAACTGACAAAGATGTTTTGTGCTCAGACTATTGTCATATCTAATATTTGACAGACTTGAATTTTAAACCTAGCTCGGCTCAAATTTGCACTTTCGAATATACGACTAAATGTTTGGATATTTGAGCTAGCGCGATTGATCCGACAACTCTTGAATTAACGATGGATATAGCTTTTTTTAACAGTGGGCACATTCTACAGTTCAACATTATATTACAAAGTTCTACGGAACTTCTTATGGAGTATATATATTTTACGGTCAAGGGATGAAAATATTCTCAGCGATTTCTTGGACCATAAGTGTATAGCTACTTGGACACAACTTTACTAAAGCTTTGATTCTAGTCGATTCGGTGATGACTTTGAGCAATCAAGAACGTAATGCACTGTAGCCATTTCTTGTAGATTTATCAATACTCATATATCAAACTAATACTTTTTCCATTAAATTTTCGACTGAATTCATGCAGTAGTGTAGTCATGATTCGAGAAACAGTGAAGATCCGAGGCAATTTTCAATTGCGGTTTCTGTAAAAACACAATTACGTCGAGGCAAATTACAATTAATGATTAAGTTGAAGGTTGGAGACGCTGTCAGAAAATTTTTGTTGCAGGAGCACCTACGCATTGTGGGATCAACTCACTCAGCAATCAATTTTACGGCTGCGTGTTGAATTTTTTAAGGTTTTAAACTGGGGAAGCATCAGCCATAATTGGGAGATCAATTCAAAATACAACCTCCGTGGCTCCACCCGTATCTAAAAATTTATGTTTTTGTGGGGAATCTTTAGTAATTTCAGATAGAAACACAGCCTTCTAGACTGGTGCACTGGATGGCATATGACGTGCTATGCATGGATGACTACTTCTGACTTCAAACAAAGGTTAATGAGACTATCGTTGGATTTTAAGCAGAGACGTGCGATTAAACACTCAGATATATTCATAATACATAAACAGAAACTATGATAGTCGTTATAAATAAGGTATGATGTGGCGTTCACGATACACTAAACCTCAAGGCGTGTTTACGCGCTCGTTACCTCAAAATTTGATCAAATTTAGACTAAATTTTGATCAAAATTTGAAGGTGTTTTTTAAACGAAAATAGCGATGTTTCAAAATTTAAACTCAAGCTTTTTCAGGTAATGCATCTCGCCGATTATTGGCTAAAGGCATATCATTAAAAAGGTTGGACAGTCTTCACTTGTTCAAACTTACCAAAAATTAAAAAATATGCTTTCAAATTTAGATCAAAATTTGATCAAAATTTGAGCTCAAAGTTTGAACGCGTGAACACGCCTTTACTAATTTCAAGATCAGGAGTTTCCTGCGTTCCCCAATCCACACAATCATAGCTGCCCACAACCATAGATAGTAGATTTCTCATTTCTGTGTTTATTATTTTCCCGTATTTTTCCGTTTTAACTTTTATACATTTTCCATTTTTTGCATTCTTTTCCTTTTAACCGTTTTCTCTTTTCATATTTATATTGGAAAGTATTTTTTCTTTTCCCTTTTCCCATTTCTCGTTTATATTATTTCCCCATTATTTAAACTTTTCCCTTTTTACCCATGTTTTTACTGTATGATTTCTTTTCATTATTTTTTCCATATAACCCACTTTATACATTTTCTATTTTCAAATAGACGACCGATAGCTATTATGACCCACACTGATCGAACCTGTGGTACCATGATACGCTGTCAGTAGGCAAAGAAGGCTTCTTTAGACCCGGTGAGCTAATTTGTTTTATCGAACACCAGTTTGATTCGCTTAACTTTGAAAAATGCTACGAGCGTGTACGCTGCTATGGAGATCAGCTTAAGTAAAAACTTGAAAAAAACAATTCTACCAAAAAGTATTTTTAGAAAATAATTTATTAAATTTTAAAGCATCGAGACAAATACAATAATAATAATAAAATAATAATAAACAGAAAAGACATATCCACACAACAGTATACAACAACAATAACAACAACAACAACGGGTTTTGAGAAGATTATAGTTTTTGAAACCGGTTTTTATTTGCTGCTGGACGTTCAAAGCTACTATATCTTGTCTTGTTTTTAAGTAAAACCCAGAAAAAGAAAGATGTGGCAGTACTAAAAAATAATTGTGCAAACATCAAAGCAGGCAATCAAACAACAACAGCTCAGCTGATGCCTACGCAATGAAAAAATACGATAAAGCACATAAACGTACTCTGCCTCTCAGCTGTTTCTTCTAGCCCTGTGTGTCAAATTTTAATGCACGATATAAGCAATGCATTGTTATATAAATTACATTACATATATCATTATGCAATTACATTATAATGTTTTGCCAGTAATATAATGTATTAGTGCGCATAACATGTATATATATATGATGAACAAAATGCAAAATTTAATACAGATAGGTATACACTTTTAATTATAGCGTGCACAGTGAACTTTTGACTTAAAATTCAAAAGTCATCGTGTGATATGATTAAGATTACGTCTTAAACCCCTGGGCCGCCTTTGTTATGTTACTACAAACTATTTCGTTGGCTGATGAACAAAACAAGAAGTTCATTGTACTTTGACTAGTTCTAACCCTAAGGGATTCCAGCTGCACCAGTCTATTCCACTATAGTGCCCGGACGACCCCGGCTCCACGGCGAACTTGCAGTTGAGCTAAGGGAGGCTGTTAGCTTAGCAGGCCGCCGGCTGTTTTAACAGAATGTCCGCTTGGCCCCTATATCGGCTCACGTGTCAGCAGTATGAAGGTCCCTCGAGGAAGCGCAATCGTTAGGCCTGTGCACATGTGATAAGGCAGACCCGCCTTTCCCGATTCCCTTGGTCCCATTTTAATGTCTTGTCCCAGTTATTTCTACAGACACTTTGGAGGGTGATGCTTGTAATTCCTCTACGCACCGTAGTTTTTGGTGGCGTCTTTCGTACAGAGTATCGAAAATTGTCTACACATGTTTTTGATACGGTGGTTGCATTATCTAGATTCCAGTATAAATATTTTATGCCCTTTCAGTGGGTTTAGGCTCAATAAACCGGATTTCCAGAATATAGTCTGCCTTCAGCAGTTTGGTTATGTACTGCGTGCAACAACTGTCCATATAGGGTTTTCGGCACTGCTTCGGTTAGGGGGGATAAGAGATGGGGCCCACCACCTTTTCAGCTATAGCCCCCATTGTCTCTGAACCCCTATCATTTCTCACCCCCAAAACCGTTCTCTTCGAGTCACCAATCCCTTTTTTAAAGGATAGGCGGATACCGTTGGAGCGTAATGTGGGCATCAATTAATACATACGTTTTTAGCGTGCATATGAAATAATTGACTTGCTGTAATTGTAACATTTTGTGCTGCGCCTCCCAGTTAAAATGGGCGCTTGCCTATTTTGCGTGATTGGACAACACTAAGAAGCCCGAAATCCGATGATTACTATGTACGAAATAAAATGATGTGCTGTAAAATGCCTATTTGATGAAGGTGTGCTCATCCGGATGGGTAAGTGAGCATCGATTAGATTACTTTTACAAACGTTGTTTTATCTTTTCGTGATTTAGGCACCGACGACCGACCCTGGTGGCGCATTTCTAATTAATGTAAGTGTATTGAATTATAATAATTGTTAATGTCTCGCTGTATATTATGCCCACTTGATTGTCAAAACGGGTCCGAGAGCGCTGGTCAGAATTTTCATACCAATCTGGAACATGAGTATTTTGTCATGATTTAGCCCCGAAAGACCGGTCCTGGCATGCATATCTAGTTGCTTTACTAGTATATAAGGATAGCTGTCGTTATGTTTTATGAATACAGCGGTAAAAATTTGAGGAATTCGAAAGAATTAAATTTTAGGCAGGGGCGATTTAAATTCTGATATTTTGGGTTTTATCTATAACTGAGAGAAATTTAGTTTGTCAAGTTACCAATAAGGTATAGTAACGTTTCTAACTTGCACATTTAGGATTACCCAGCACATAGTTATAAGTAATTAAGGGCCCTAATTTAGGCGTTTAAACATTGTCATGGCAAAAGGTCAAAGGAGAATTAAAAATTTAAATTCCCCGATTTCTAGAACTCTCCTGATGGGCCACTCTGCTATCTACTCCAACGAACACCGGGGTCACCAACTCAAACTCACGATTCAAATAACTCACTTGCGACATTAATAAAATTCGTCACAATTCGCATCCAAAACGGTCTATAACAGGCCGCCCATTGAAATAAACTTAAAATTTCTATTTTCACTAGAAGGCGGCCTTCCAGGGATAAGACTTGATCCCGCTCGCTTACTACATTTCCATCTTCTGAAATTAATGGGAATAACAAAACCTATGATAAAATCTAAAACGCCGAAGATGTTGTTATATTTGGCTATTAGAGAAAACCTCGAGCCGACCAACGCGAGGTTTAGTTGTTGTAGCCGTTTGTTTGTGTGTCTTGTGGCACCAAAATTAGCTATGGTGTTCGGCCGAAATGTATTTATCACCAAGGATATTATTGTCTTGGACAGCGGTCGTTGCTCGCGTTTACTATGTATGTTTTGTGCCTTGTAGTATATATAAAGTTTGGCGAGATCGTCTTTTGGTAAGCACGAGTTGTACAGTTGGCTGTATAATAAATGTATCACTTATATGTATTTTTGTTCGAAATTTAAAATTAAAGGTCATAACGTTTCGGGACACTTGAGGGACCAAAAGATTGATGGTGGTAGACATAGGTGTATGAAAGGAAACTAACCGATGCAGGATCGTGCCAGTCGAGCAAAGATTTTGTAGGTGTCAGTTTTTTGTCAGCGGGTGTCGTCGTTCTTTTCATTTTCGGCTTTCGCTTTCAAGTTTATCCAGGTGGGCCTTTCTCGTGCAGCATGTAGGAAAGTCTCGCCTGGCTATTTCTGAGTTGAAAATTTCGTGAGGTTGAGACATGCTTTTGAAACGACAAGGGCCACCCTTTCAGGTGCTGTGGCGTCAGGCTCATGCTCCGCGTGCCCATAAGTGCTGGTGCCCAGGAAGGAAAATTAATAAATGAGTTTCATGGTTCTCGACTGGTTCCCTACACACCGGGCAATTTTTGCTAAACTAACAAAGAACTCGCCTGGTGGGTAGTATTTTGAGTTGGTACCTGATAAAAAGCAGATAGTATATCTACTGACAGATGGGGTAGGATGTCGCAAGTAGTTTGGAATACTCAAGCATGGATTCAGTTACGACCGGGGTCAGGAGCATGGATTAGTGCGAAACGATTGATGGGGCCTCCATTAAAATTAGAGCCATTCGAGATTTTAGCAATGTGAACCTCCGTAGCAGAGAGTATATCCAGTAAGAGAGGGGTTAGGATGTCGCAAGTAGTTTGGAATACTCAAGCATGGATTCAGTTACCACCGGGGTCAGGAGCATGGATTAGTGCGAAACGACTGATGGGGCCTTCATTAAAATTAGAGCCATTCGAGATTTTAGCAATGTGAACCTCCGTACACAAAACCCAAGACGTGCGCTCTCACACCGTGCAGGGAGATTCGTCAATGTTCTCATATAAATACAAGGGCTTAAGAAGGTCAGACGAACATTCTGGTGACTGGGCCGCACTAGTTAGCGATGCTATTCTGGGCATGAGATGACGCGCCGTTGATCCTCGGGCAGTCTTTTCTGTTCCCTCAATTCGCTCCCCCGAAAAGCTCACCGAGGTAATTTTGAACTATAAACCACAAGGATCTTCGAGGAGCGGGATCTCGATTTCGTGCTTGTCACTGATGCGCAACTGGTTCCAGCTCCAGGCTATCCATGAATGATTAAGGAAAGGGAGAAATAAACAATTATAGAACAAGGAGGGTTATAGTTAGAAGATATACGTATATGTATAACGAATTGAACAGGTTATGAAGGGGAGTTAAGAGAAAGTAGAACCAGGATGTCATTTGTAAACCAGGTCAAGGAGTTCAGTTATAATATATAGAGTAGGACTACAGCTGAAGCCTCCATCTAAATTCGAGTTCGTGCTTTCCTGTTGAGAACAAACCCTCATCGAAGCCTAGATGAGTGATATCACGCCGAGCAGCTACAGTGGGAATCTCGTTCACATTTTGGAATGAACCAACTTCAGACGGACAGGCACTGTCATCCCGATGGCAGGGTGACTTGTTATGGCCCAACTCTCTTCGCTTCCCAAATCAACTCCCGGATAAGCTTCGGCGATAGTGAAATTTCGAAACAAACTTAAACAAAGAGCAGTGATGAGGGGCTCGCAATATCGCTTTGACCTCTGTTGTGCAAATGACTTCAATTGTTGGGCAAATTCATGCCATTCAATGAAGTTAGAAGGTGTAGCCAGCTGCGTCCTGGAACAAGGGGAACCTAAATGCGTCATTGAGATCCCCACATAAATTCGAGTTCATTCCCTTGTGACATATTGGAAGTAACGTGAACCGCCATACGCCAAGCCCAGACGTATTCCCTTTCGCCGTGCAGCACCGGTAGGAAGCCACGTCGGAGTTTTAAACGAAATCGAATACAATGGGCAGGAATCTTGTCCTGGATGCAGGGGAACGCGACGTTATCCCTCACCTAGTTTCCGTTAATTTAGCTCTATATTATACCTCGACGACAGAGACTTTTTTAAAGATTGGAACAAAAGCGAGCATAAGCTGCGAGGTCAGGACATCGCAGGAGCCGGGGTGCGCAGGTGGCTTCATATTATGTTAATCATGTAAGGTATAAGCAAAGTTAGAATTAAAAGGCACAAACGTGGATGGAGAACCGAATGGCAGTCAAGGGTGCTGTATTTGTTCCAGCATGGTAAACATTGGAGACACTCTGTTTGCTGACTAAAATTCTTTAGCACAGTCATTTCAATATTCTGCATCCAATTTTTCTTCATCGAAACCTAGATAAAATAACTGGCTCTGGAAGCGGCTCTCAGGTAAGCCACAACGCTACCGTGCTTTCCCATGCGACCCAGGTTACGTGGAATGATAAGTCAAGTTGACGATTCGCCCGAAATCATTGCAGATATGGAATTCAAACAAATGATATCCTGGGAAATGAGGGAAAGGCAGGTCAGCCGTATCACCTGTGAGCAGGCTTAAGGGGTTAACACTCCCTTCGAGCACCTTCGTACCACTATAACATGGGCCGACATAGAGGCTAGGCAGCCCTTAACCCGCCTGCAGCCTACTGAGCTAGCTGGTCCTTTGGGTCAACCTTAGGTTCACCGGGGCGTCGGGGAAGTCGGAGTCGTCCAGGCACCATAGCGGGAAACATTGGTGCATTTAGGATACCTTAAGGCCACAACAGGGGC